>JAAAKG020143648.1:0-11316 GCA_010014905.2 Druon quercuslanigerum
TATTATGAATGAAAAATCGCGAAACATGAAATCAGGAATATAATATTTACAAATATTTACAATGAACACCATATTACCAAATACCGCCATAAAACTTTCCTATTTTAATTTGAAAAAGATAAAAATTTTACTAAAAAAAAAAAGAAAAGAATCTTTTTTTTGACAAAAATGAAAAATAGAAATTTATTAATTTTTTATATTTTTTCCCCTTGCTAAGGGTGACGCATGAGTGCTGACACGTTGGTGATTATTAAAAAAATGTTTTGTTTTTTTTATAACAATAAAAAAATAAATTTTGTTCTTTTCCTTTTTGAGGAAAATTTGTATTTTTTTAAAATTGCAAAAGAAAAATTCTATGGTGGTTGTCCAAATTTTGTCGATGGATTCTTGGTTTTGTTTTTAGGAATTCTGCACATTAATTTGATTATTAGACGTTAAATAGAATTTTAAATTTGATTTTAATGCTTTTTAAGTTTCTTAAATTGTAATAAATATTTATGTCGAAAATTCTTATTTTTGTATTTTAAGAACAACCGTTTTATCAGAAATTCGACTTTTAGCTTAGATAGTCAACTCTTTTATTATAAATAAATTTCTTTTGATGAAAAATCTTTTTGGGTGAAAAATTATTTTACTACTTTGTTAAATCTTAATTTTTTAGGTTGCAGATTCATCTTTTTTGTTGAAATTTAAATCATTTTGTTGAAAATCGTATTTGTTTAGTAAGAATTAATTATTTAATCTAAAAATTCAACTATTTAAATGGTAAAAAATTCTTTTTTTTTTGTGAAAGTAATATAAAATTTTGTAGAAACTTTTTTTCTTTGATGATCGAGAAACCTTTTTTAGTCAAAAATTTTACTCTTTTATTGAAAATTATTCTTTTTTATTTAAAAAAACTCAAGTATTTGTTTGAAAATACAATTGCTTTTTGATAAAGCTTAGTATTTTTTATTAGAAAATTCGACGATTTTGTTAAAAATTTATTTATTCTGCTTGAATATTAAATTTGTTGGTTATTAAATTAACTTTTTTTTTAAATCTACTATTTTTCTTACAAGTTCATCTCTTTTTTTTTGAAAATTCAACTACTTGTTCAAAAATTAATTTTTTTATTGTTGATACAATATTGTTCGATTAGGTCTTAATAAAAAAAATATTTAAAAATCACACAGTTATTGTTCTTAAAAAAAAGTTAACCTTAATAATTTAAATTTTAATAATAATCCAACCAAACCTAAAATTGAGTCTAAAATTAAAAAAAAGAATTACGTCACATTTTTGTAATAAACAATTTCAACAAAAACAATTTTTTTCTAAAGGAAACCTAGGTCATTCAAAATTCGCAGCAATCTGTTTATTTTATACATAAATAAAAAAATTCAAATTTCTGCAACCTTGAACCCTTTAAAGTGAAACCTTTTAACAGAATCCTTTTCGAGAATGAGCACTTTGACTTGACCTGCTAAGTATACTATACTAGCATTATTAGCATAACCGATCAATATTACCTCGCGACTCAAAAGGCAATAATTCACATGCGTTTAAGAAATGTTCATAAATTATGCAGGGGTTTTAATATCTAGAGTGAAAAGCTAAAAAAAGTCCAATAAAAAAATAATTCATGAAGGTTTGTCTAAGGCCGTTCCTTTCAAGATTCAGAATTGATAAGGAAAAAAATACTAAAATAGAAGAGAAGTCCTAGTTGAATACAAGGTGAATAAAAGTCTTTGTGAAGCTCTTCACATAGGGTGATTGCTAGTGGGATTGATCGGCGAAATGGGTCGAAGAAGTTTTCCGAACGAACGTGTTCTTTTTAATTAACACGGGAATTCTAGAAAGGGCTTAATGGTAAAATAATAAAAAAATTGAATTATTGACCAAATATATGAGTTTTTATTGTAAAAATATAAATTTTTGGTTTTCACTTTCAAATTTTGAAGCAAAAGACCTTGGATACTGATTAGCTAGAGTCGAGGGATTGACATAATGACTTTGTGAAGATGATTGCTAGTGGGATTGATCGGCGAACTGGGTCCATCAGTTTTCCGAAACGAACATGTTCTTTTGAATTAAGACGGGATTTCTAGAAAGGACATAATGGTAAAATAATAAAAATAATTGAATTATTGACCAAATATATGAGCTTTTATTGTAGAAATATAAATTTTTGATTTTTACTTTCAAATTTTGAAGCAAAAAAAACTTTGGATACTGATAAGCTAGAGTCGTGAGATTGACATAATGACTTTGTGAAGATCTTCGCGTAAGATGATTGCTAGTGTGATTGATCGGCGAACTGGGTCGAAGCAGTTTTCCGAAACGAACATGTTATTTAAATCCACACGGGTATTCTAGAATGAGTTTGCTGGTATAATGATAAGAATAATTGAACTATTTACGAAAAAGATAAGTTTTGATTGAAAAAAGAGAAATTTTGGATTTTACTTTTAAATTTTTTAAGAAAAGGACCTTGGATACTGATAGGTTCAATTCAAGAGCTTCACCTGAGGACTATATGAAGCTCTTCACATAGGGTGATTTCTGGTGGGATTGATCGGCGAACTGGGTAGAAGCAGGTTTCCGGAAAGAATGTGTTTTTTACTCAACAAGGGAATTCTAGAAAGGGCTTAATGGTATAATAATAAAAATAATTAAATTATTTACCAAATAGATGAACTTGGATTGTAAAAAGATAAATTTTGGATTTTACTTTTAAATTTTGAAGCAAAATACCTTGGATACTGATAAGCCAAAGTCGAGAGCTTGACATAATAACTTTGTGAAGCTCTTTACATGTGAAATTGCTAGTGGGATTGATCGGCGAACTGGATCGAAGCAGTTTTCCCAAACAAACTTCTTTTAAATCAAAACGGAAATTCTATAAAGGGCCTAATGGTATAATAATGACTTGATGGGATTTATTTTAAATCCACAGGGTAATTCTAGAAAGGGCTTCATGTTATAATAATAAAAATAATTGAATTATTTACCAGATAGAAGAATTTTGATTATAAAAAGATAAATTTTGGATTTTAATTTTGAATTTTGAAGCAAAAGACCTTGGATACTGATAAGCCAAAGTCGAGAGCTTGACATAATAACTTTGTGAAGCTCTTTACATGGGGTGATTGCTAGTGGGATTGATCGGCGAACTGGATCGAAGCAGTTTTCCTAAACAAACTTCTTTTAAATCAAAACGGAAATTCTATAAAGGGCCTAATGGTATAATAATGACTTGATGGGATTTATTTTAAATCCACAGGGTAATTCTAGAAAGGGCTTCATGTTATAATAATAAAAATAATTGAATTATTTACCAGATAGAAGAATTTTGATTATAAAAAGATAAATTTTGGATTTTAATTTTGAATTTTGAAGCAAAAGACCTTGGATACTGATAAGCCAGAGTCAAAAGCTTAACAAAATGACTTTGTGAAGCTCTTTACATGGGGTGATTACTAGTGGGATTGATCAGCGAACTGGGTCCATAAGTTTTCCGAAACGAACGTGTTATTTTAAATCCACAGGGGAATTCCAGTAAGGGCTTAATGGTATATTAATAAAAATAATTGAATGACTTACCAAACAGATGAATTTTGATTCTAAAAAGATAAATTTTGGATTTTACTTTTAAATTTTGAAGCAAAAGACCTTGGACACTGATAAGGCAGACTCGAGAGCTTGACATCATGACTATATGAAGCTCTTTACATGGGGTGATTGTTAGTGGGATTGATCGGCAAACTGGGTCAAAGCAGTTTTCCGGAACGAATATGTTTTTTTTAATCAACACGGGAATTTTATAAAGGACGTAATAGTTTAATAATTACTTGATGATATAGTAATTAAATTAATTGAATTTTTTACCAATTAGATGATTATATTTATATTTTTATTTTTAAAAAACACGAATTATCAATAGGTTTAATTCGAAGAAAACGAATTTTTAACAACAGTTGAATTTTTGACTGATATAGGAAAATTTTCCATCAAGAATGGAATAACTGTTTAAATTTATAAATAAAAAAATTAATTTTTTAAACAAATAAATGATTTTCCAACAAAGTAGGTAAAATTTTTAATAATAATACTATAAAAAAAACTATAAAAATAATAAATAATAAACAAAGTCGTTGAATTTGCAACAAAAAATATGAATTTTCAACAAAAAAGTAATTTTTCAAAAAACAGGTGCATTTAGGACAAAAATGGAATGTTTTTTTTTTTAGTAAATAAAATTATAAAAAAAAATTATCAAAATATTTACGTTTTCAAATCAAGAGACGAATTTTAAAAAATGCAACTGCTTGTTTTAAAGCTCAATTGAATTGTTAAAAATTAATTTATTGGTTGAAAATTTAACTATTTGACTAAAAATTATTATTTTTTAATGAAATTTAACTTCCTTACTGAAAAATTAAGAAATTCATTTTTCGTTCAAAACTGAATGTTCTTTGTTAAAAAATTAACTATTAAATTTTTCATTGAGAACTCCTCGTTGATGGCTCTGAAGTTGAATTTTTTTTTGAAAATTCATTTTTTTGAAAATTCATTTTATTGGATTCAGATTTCACAATTTTTATAAAAATTCGATTTTTTTTGTTTCAAAATTAAATTTCCTTAATTAAAAATATAACTATTTCATTTTTTGTTGAAAATTTGTCGTTTTTAGTTGAAAAGTCAATTCTTTAGTTACGAATGTTTGTATTTTGTTATAAATTCATCTTCATTGGTAAAAAATTAATTTTTTTAATTAAAAATTTATATTTTCAGTTTGAAATTCAACAATTTGGTTAAAAGCAAATGTATTTATTTTGTTGAAAAACCCCCTTTGTTTGTGAGAAATTTTTCTCGTTTATTGAAAAATTATCTTTTTTGTTTAAAATTCCACTATTTGGTTCAAGAATAAACTATTTTGTTGAAACTTGGTTTCTGTTAGTCAAAAATCAAAACATTAAATTTTTTATTGATAATCGCAATTTTAAATGAAAATTTAAGTTTTTTATTTGTTGTTGAAAATTCAACTCTTTTAATTGGAGTTGAATCATTTTTGTTAAAGAATTTCAATATTTGTGTAAAAATTTAATTATTTGGTTAAAAATTCGCCCTTTAGCTTAAAAATAATTTACAAGGCAATTTTTGAGTTTTTGAAAAATACAACTATTTGGTTGTAAATATAACTGCTCGTATTGTAATTAATTTTTTGAATTAAAAGATTCAACTATTTAAAAAAAAATGCAAATGTTTATGGATGAAGTTTAAAAGTTTTGTATGGTCCTCGGCATGCAGACCAATTTATTGTAACAGGAACTAGGAATTAGGAATTAGGAATTAGGTTCAATCCGCAAGCCTCGAAAGCTACCGGTAATCCAAAATATAAGCAATTTTCTTATAAAATTAATTCCCTACACTCGAATTATTGAAATATTTTGTTGTTGCAAAATTGTATTTTTTTGTTTAAATAAGATTTAGTGGCACTGAAGAGAGAGCCTGTATAATTATTTAACGAAATTATAATTTTGATTTTTCTGGGAATTCAAAAATTTCAGTAAAAAAAGTTTTAGTACTCAAAACCTAAACTCTTAAAACTCTGTTGTACCTAAAATTCAAATTAAAAAATTTTAATATTTTTTGGCAGGAGCAATATTTAATGTCGAAAAAAGGTTCCAATGAATTTATATTGTCTCAAATTAAAATAGTTTCATAAAAAAAACCGTTTTAAATGATAAAAAAATGAAATTTCTGCCAAATAGTTGATTTTTTTTTTACTAAACAAAATTACTGAAGTTTAAAGAAAAAGTGCGGAATTTTCTATACAAAACAATTGAATTATCAAATCAAAAATATGAAATTTTATTTGAAAAGTTTATTTTATACCAAAAAAGTCGACTTTCCAACAAAATGCAAGAACTCTCAAAACAAAAATTAAATTTTCAACTAAACTAGAATATTTTCATAAAAAAAAAATTTTGAACAAAATAGTTCAACATTAACAAAATAGTTCAACTCAAATTTAAAACCTAGTTGTTAAACCTTTAACCAAAAAGATGTATTAAAAAAATTCTCGATCAACAAATAGAATTTTCAAATAAAACATATATTTTTAAGCAAAAAGATTAAATAGAATTCTAGAATTATCATCCAAAAAGTTGAATTTTTCAGAAAGTAGTAGTTCAACTTTAAAACCTAATTTTTAGATTTTTAAACAAAAAGATTAATTCACAACGAAAAAATACGAATTTTCAATAAAATTCAAGAATTCTAAATAAAAAGCTTGAATTTATTTATTTATTATTTTCAAAAAGTTGAAATAATGTAAAAATTGTTACTTACGTTCGAAATAAAATACGCATATGCAGGTATTTTCAGCTAAGATTTCAAAATCAATGTACTCACCTGAAACAGTAAAAAAAAATTCATTAACATTAAAATTTTTGACGATTATTGAAACTAAAAAATTCGAACTCTTAAAGCTAAATTTTTTTTATTAGAAGTAATCGAAACAGTACTGCAAATTACTTCACTTAAAGTACAACTATTTTAAATTTTAAATTTTAAAAATTAAATCTTAAAAAAATATAATTATTTAAATAAATAAATATATTTCAAAATGTAACTTCTTGGTTGAAAATTTATCTGCTTTGGTAGAGGATTTAAATTTTTTTTTGTTGAAATATATTTTTTTAGATAATAAATCATAAAATTTTTTTAAAGTAGATTATTAGAAAAAAATCTAAAAAATTCGTAGAAATTTCATTTTTTTGGTTTAATATTTATAATTTTAGGAATGAAAATTAAACTATTTGGTTAGAAATAAATTTTTTCTTTGAAAAATTCATATTTTTGTAGAGGATTCAACTATTTTTTTTTAAATTCGTATTTTTTATTGAATTCAACTACTAATGGCAAATTAGTTGTTTTTTTTATTTAGTTTTTCAAGCTAACATTTTAAAAATTCCGTTTTTGGTTGAAAATTGATCTTTCTTCTTTAAAAATTAACTCAACTGTTAAAAATTAAGTAATTTCTTAAAAATTCTTATTTTTTAATTAAATTCAACTATTCATGAGAAATTAGTTTTTTTGTGGAAATTCATTTTTTCAAGCTAAAAATTTTTTAAAATTGATTTTTCGTTGAAAATTGATCTTTTTTCTTTAAAAATTAACTCAATTGTTAAAAATTTACTAATTTCTTAAAAATTCGTATTTCTTAATTGAATTCAACTATTCATGGGAAATTAGTTTTTTTGTGGAAATTCATTTTTTCAAGCTAACATTTTTTAAAAATTCGATTTTTGGTTGAAAATTGATATTTTTTTGAAATATTTTTTTTCTGTGGTAAGTTAATCCAAAATTAGTTTAAAAATTCCCAAATTAGTCAAAAATTAGTTATATATTGGTTTAAAATTCATTTATTTGTTTAAAAATTCTCCTGACCCTAAAGTCAACAACTTACATCAACAATTTCTACAAAATAAATAATTATAAATGTTGCTGAAATTAACATAAAGTTCTCAATTTAAAAAATTGACATTGAAAGAAACGAATTTTTCTGACGACAAATGCCTGAATAATGAATTTTTTTTATTAAATTTGTTTTAAAAAACATAAAATTAGTGAACTAATTATGATTGCTACTGAAATTATCGTAAAGTTCTCAATTAAAAGGACTGCCATTCAATAAAACGAGTTTTTCCGTCGACAAATGACCAAATAATGCATTTGTTTATTAAACTTGTTAAAAAGATGATAAAATTGATCAAAAAATCATTATTTTTTCTAAAATTATCATGAGGTTCCTAATTTTTTAAAAACTGATATCGAAAGAAACGATTTTTTCTGACGACAAATGCCCAAAAAATGCATTTTTTATTGAACTTGTTTAAAAAATCATAAAATTTATGAACAAATTATGAATTTCCCTTCAATTATCATAAGGTTCCTAGTTTTAAAACATTGACATCGAAAAAACGATTTTTTCTGACGCCAAATGCCTGAATAATTCATTTGTTTATTAAATTTGTTAAAAAATTCATAAGATTTATCAACAAATTATGAATTTTTCTGAAATTATCATAACGTTCCTATTTTTTAATGATTGACATCGAAAGAAACGAATTTTTCTGACGAAAAATGCCCAAATAATGCATTTTTTAAATTAAATTTGTTAAAAAAATCATAAAAATTTATTAACAAATAAGAATTTTTCTGAATTAGGCATCCTAATTTTAAAAAATTGAAATCGAAGGAAACTAGTTTTTCCGTCGACAAATACCGAAATAATGCATTTGTTTATTTAACATGTTTAAAAAATTCATAAGATTTATCAACAAATTATGAATTTTTCTGAAGCTATCATGAGGTTCCTATTTTTTAAAAATTAACATCGAAAGAAACGAATTTTTCTGACGACAAATGCCCAAATAATGCATTTGTTTATTAAATTTGCTAAAAAAATCATAAAAATTTGTTTAAAAGTTATGAATTTTACTGAATTTACCATGAGGTTCCTAATTTAAAAAAATTAAAATCGAAGGAAACGAATTTTTCTGACGACAAATGCCCAAAAAATGGATTTGTTTATTAAATGAGTTAAGAAAATCATAAAATTTATAAACAAATTATGAATTTTTCTGAAATTATCATAAGGTTCCTATTTTTTAAAAATTAACATCGAAAGAAACGAATTTTTCTGACGAAAAATACTTGTATAATGCATTTGTTTATTGAATTTGTTTATAATATTAACAATAATAGTCTTAAGAGAATTTTTTTCATTAAAATATTGTTTCCATTGAAATTTCTTGCAATACAACTTAAAAATGTATTAAATTATTGAAAATTATAGAAAACAAATTTTCCACAAATAACATGTTTATCACAAATTTTTTTGTTTATTGTACTATGATAGAATATCTTTATATAATGTAAATCTACTAAACTTTGGTGATTACAACAATTTTCCTATTATTAATAAGCAGCGGAAACACCAAACAGAAAAAAATCCCATTCTTTTCGACATATTTATTTATTCATAAAAAAATTGAAGAACTAAATTAAAAATTAGGCTCAAGAATTTTTTTCGAAATTTTATCAGCTTTTTAAAAAAAACATCGAAATAGGTCCACAGGTTCAGCCGCAATCGAATTTTGAACCAAAAAATGTACTTTTTTCCCACTGTGCGCTGATCTTAATCCACAACCCCTGATATTATCGTATCCACAAATTGTGGTTTCTGACCAAACGTTATATATAAAATTTCCGAAGATTTGCTATCTGCAAAGCAAATAGAAAAAAAAATCCGAAAAATCAGCACCGCCCAGCACGTAGCGAGGCGAGGGTTGATATTTGTTTCATTGCATCTGTCACCACGCCCTTGAGCGATTTTTTATGTATGTGTGTCAAAAAGTGAATAGTATGCGACAATGACCATGAGCCCACTTAGGCTTGTATTGCACGTGTAGCGAAGTCACATGCGAAACGGTGGCGGAGAGAGACGAACGAGCCGAATACGAGGGCTCTCTCACTTTCAGCTACTGAGGGGGGCTAAATGTTAGGCTAAATGTTTTATTACTTAATCATAACCCTACGTATGAATGGGGGAGGTCAGGGGGACATAAAAACCCCTGCGTTGCTGAAATCGAACACAAATCTCATTTGTCATCTCAATTTATTCATACGAATGTCATTTCTAATGTGCAGGATTTTTTGTTGCAGATATTTCGGAGGGGCCCTGGTCGGGGCCAGATCTGGCCCCGAGCAGGTAAACCCGTCAGGGCCAGACTAGAAATAAAACGCCTAATATGATCAGGGCCAGACTATTAAAATATTATTTATCTCGTTAAAGAATGAACAATTAATTAATAGGGCTATTTGGTATTATTCAACTTAAAAAAACTTAAATAATACTCTTTGTTTTTGAATTTCGTTGTTTAGAAAAATAAAATAATTAAGTAATCAATTTCAAAGAATTAAACTTGTCGAAAGAAATAGTTTATCAGTTGGATATTATCTAATGAAGACAGGAAATAATTTTAGAATAAAGTAATTCTAATTTTTAAACGAGCTTTTATTTACTTTGACGTGGCCCCGACTTGTACCACAACAGCAGCCATGGTCAGGGCCACATTGAGCTAACCTGATCGGGGCCACGTCAATCGGGATAAAATTGGGAAATTTCTCCACGGGTTATCACGATTGGCAGTTTTAATTAGGCTAATATTCAAAATTCTCAATTTTAATGATTCAACAATATCGAAACTAAAAAAAAATCAAAAAATGAATCAGTAACTTTCAGTAATTTAATCAGTTATTTTTGAATAATATAACCCAAAACTTTTACTAATTCACTCATTTTAAATTATCAAAACAGTAACTGCTGATTAAATTATTCATTTCCAATTATCTGAACAGTATCTTTCACTAATTAAATCAGTAATTTTGAATAATATAATCTGTAAGTTTCAATGAGTATATCAGTCATCAGTAACTCCTTTTAATGAGTTAATTACTGCTGACAAAATTAATAATTTCCAATGATCTGAACAGTATCTTTCACTAATTCAATCAGTAATTTTGAATAATATAATCTGTAAACTTCAATGAGTATATCAGTCATCAGTAACTCCTTTTAATGAGTTAATTACTGCTGACAAAATTAATAATTTCCAATGGTCTGAACAGTATCTTTCACTAATTAAATCAGTAGTTTTGAATAATATAATCTGTAACCTTCAATGAGTATATCAATCATCAGTAAATCCTTTTAATGAGTTAATTACTGCTGGTTAAATTATTCATTTCCAATAACCTGAGCAGTATCTTTCACTAATTAAATCAGTAGTTTTTAATAATATAATCTGTAACCTTCCATGAGTATATGAGTCATCGGTAAATCCTTTTAATAAGTTATTTACTGCTGATTAAATTATTCATTTCCAATTATCTGAACAGTATCTTTCACTAATTAAATCAGTAATTTTGAATAATATAATCTGTAACCTTCAATGAGTATAAAAGTCATCACTCAATCATTTTAATAAATTTTAATAAAATTTAAGAATATAGTAAAGAATTCTTTTCAAAATATGAGTTTACTATTGTGTTATTACAGACACAACAGTCACTTCAAGAAACTGTTTTATCCAGTCAGAAATATCGACTGATTAATCTGTTGAATCTAATTTATTCAGAAAAATGAGTGATTTTTCAGATTGCTGGAATAATTTATTCAAACCCCTTGCTCTCTCTCTCTCTCTCTCTCTCTCTCTCTCTCTCTCTCTCTCCCCCTCCCTCCCTCCCTCCCCCCCCCTCTCT
>JAAAKG020143650.1:0-11315 GCA_010014905.2 Druon quercuslanigerum
TTATGATAAAATCGAGCTAACATACCCAAAAAGTTTTAAGAAAAACCTGAATCGAACTGGTAATGTTTTTTCGGCAAATGGCGCGTCGCACGAACTTTTCACACCAATATTACAACCATATAAGCTACATAAGTCCTAAACTTATTTATATCAACGGAAACCCTAATTATTTTTCTTTCTTTATCAGTTTGCAAAGAATTAATATATTTAGTATACTATTAGAAATTATGGTGTAAAGATCAAGAGTCATAATTCGTAAAAGTTTTCTCTGTATATAAGCTATAGGGAAGGCGATAATTTCATAACAGCACTTCGTGCAGATTCGCCTTCTTATTCGGCGGCAAGATCCGACCGCGCCTACTGAAACACTTAATCTTCGGCACTGCCTTCGTCTATTGCGGGATTTGCACTCTTCTGTGTAAACAATTTACTCAGAATTTGAGTCTACCTTGCGATTTTTAACAGAATTTTCTTACGATACCTGTTAAGAACGGACCTCCATCTACACCTTCTCTTTTAGCCGCTCACTTTTATAGCCTAGCCTTCCTAATTTCGCCTCTCCTCTCCTCACACGCATGTCGCCACTTTCTCATTTTGCATCGCACAGCTAGCCTTTGCCTCCGCGGCTAGCAGCTAATACTGATTTACCAATATAAGAAAGACGCGCAGCAATGCATGACGCGAAGGTAAAGCGTACAAAAACTAAAAGGGTACGCAAATATCCCACAAAGACAAAACCAAGTCCTAATAAAACATTAACAGACAGTTCGCAAGAAATAAAAGTGACATGGAGATAGCCCCCGTAGACTGTTAACCCTGGAGATAGTCCCAGATAATCTTCGAAAGCCCATATTTCCGAAAAATTTTCAGATTGAGAACCATCTTTTCGACCCTTAACAGGGAGGATATAAAACTCTGTAAGTCTTTTCATTTTGACTTTTTCCTGCAATAAATGTAAAAATGAGAAAGTTTTTTCGTCGTCCTGTAAAATTTCGAATTGGGAAATATAGAGTGTCTGTCTTTAAAATGATCAAACATTCGAATCTTTATTATTCTATAATATCAAAACACGGGAAAAAGTGATGCGTTTCAAAAATTACATTAAATTACAGTAAACGAGAACTTTCAAAACGACATTCACATAATGAATTTAAAAGATTTAAAAAATATGAGATTCTGAAATCCACTTTAAGAAAAATTATGACTCATCGTTAGAAAGAGAGGTTAACTAACGAGCGATCGAAAACGAGAGTGAAAGCGAGATAGAGAGAGAGAGAGAATGAGACCGCATACGCATTTTAGTCTGCTTATGCTATTGTATAACCATTACTTACAGTATTTACGCTTCTAATGTAGGCGATCTTCACTTCCTATCGTAGTTTCTCCTCTAAGGTTGCCCGCGTATGAATGAGCAAGGGTATACGCAAAGGTCTGCGCCGGTATCTACAAGGAACTGCGTTTTCGTGTTGTTATCTGTGATGAAGAGGCGGCGTGATTCCGGGCGCTTGTCACTGCCCTAGTTCAGCGACCCTCGTTCATGGTACCAACAAATTCCATTCGCGTTTGAATTACGAGAGAGTCTACGGTGGTGGTCTCGTGATCGATCTCGAAAATTACTTCGACCGCTGTTCTCGTGCCGAGAAACCCCATACAGTTGTGTGCTCATCTCTGCGATCTTTGCTGTGAGGAGTTTTAAATGCTCGATCATGGCCTGCATCGGGGTTATACTTGAGGTAGCCGTCGATGCCGCGTCGATACGACCTGGAGGATTGGTTACCGCGATCGCGTCCGCGAGTTTTGCCGTCTGCTCTAAGGTAGCCTGCTTCTGGGTCGCGAGGATCGCTTGCATTGATTTGGGCAATCGATTCTGCAAAATATAACTGAGAGCTTCTGCCGAGAATACTCGGCCCGCTAGCCCTTGTAAATCCCGTAGAAATTGAGGAGGCGTCTTGTCACGGATTTTCTGATTTTCCAAAAGCTGTCGGTTTTCTGGCCTGCGACGTTCCAAGACGACGAATCAGCTCGGTTTTTAATTTCTCCTACTTTCCGTCGGCAGGAGGGGACGTGAGAATATTGCGAACTTCGGAGGCGAATGGCGCGTCGAGATTGCCAGTGACGTAAAAAAATTTCGTTTTGTCCTTATTGATACCCGCAAGCGCGAACTGTGTTTCAACCAAAAAGGGGGAGGGGGAAGGTATTTTTAGACTTACTTGGTCGATCGAATGTGGATGACCGTTTACGTTTTTCTGTAAAACTTTATTGTCACCTTCTTTGACGCACATTTTCACTGATTGGTTCTTTTTTAAACACTACCACAAAAAATCAATGTCCCTCTTATTGCACTCACGAAATATTACTATGTGCACTTTCACTATTTCCTGGTATCCACGTTCGGGGATCACGTCCGGGTCACCACTTGTGGGATCGTTCTACACAAATAAATTGATTTATAGGCGAGAGGGTTGAAGTCAATGATAATACTTATTAGCACTTAATAAAAAAGTTTATTCGAAAAGAAAGAACCAGAGTACTGTCTGGTGGCGCCTGCAGCCTGAAAGTATTACTGAAATCGAAATTTAAAGTAAAAGCCACCTGAAGGTTGTAAGGACGAAATTGTATACAATGCAATTTTTCGACAACTCTGGAAGATAATATTTTAAAGAATACGCTAGCTCGAGATATCCGTGAATCGGACGTCGCTTTTTGAAGATTTGAAAATTAAAATTAAAAAAATATCAGTTCTAAGCAGAAGATTTTTTTTAACTTTTCAATGCCGTTGTTAGAATATTTAAGAAGCCCCAAGGAGTACGTGAGGACATAGTTGTCATAGGTTTTGATTGCCTTGCTTTTTTTCCAAGTTGAGAGAATTCTTTAGAATCCATCTGAGTATTGTAGTAACTTGTTAACTACATAACTACATAACTTGTTTTAACTATCATACGCTGAATATCCTCACATTTAAGAATATGCAGATATTTATATGACTTGCCCTCAGCCATTGTCTCGATGTCATTTATGAACGTGTGGATATCATTGAAAAACTGCTTTGTGACATCGATTATTTGCTGTAGTTTCTGGGCTGAACTAGCGTACAGCTTCAGGTTATCCATGTACAGCAGATGAGTTCCTTGATGATCATCCTCAATATCATGTATTCTGAAACCATGGGACATTCTGTTTAGTGTTTTGGCTTAGTGGCTTTAATGCTAAACAAAACCATAATGAACTGACAAGAGTCTCCTTTAAATGTCTTCGTTCTAAGGAGTATTGACCTAGTTATCCTCAGTTGCCCATGATCAAAATACTTAATTCTTGTACCCAGTGGGTGGAAACTCAATGGAAAAAGTGGGACCAGTGTTTTGCCCGCCACCTACATTAATACCCTTGATTTTCAGAATTAATTTAAATATGGCGGCTACACCCAGGAAATTCAAAGCTAATTGAATGATTATTCTATACAATAATGAAAGTATTGACTTAAATATCAGAAAATGGAGAATAAAAAATAATTTAGAAGCAGATGATCATTTATGGTAAATTCTCTGATATTAAAATCAATACTTCCATTATTTTCTTTTTTTTTTAGGAAAAAAATAATGGGTGTTTTTTTTACTGAAAAAAAAAACTTATATAATTATTTAGTAATTTATTAAAAGTATACAGAAAAAATTATTTATTCGAATATTACACAATTCCGCTCTAAACAGAATATCACGAGAAACTCGCCAGTAAATAAACCGATTTTTGTACGAGTAACCGCCAGCTCTTTCTGGTACTTTGATATCCTGTTGAAATATATAATGCTATCTATAAACTTCGCTTAAGATAAAACGTTTCAATAAAAAACTCTATTAAAATTTGTATTTTGAGAAGTCGAAATTAATATTAAACTTCAAATACTTCAACTTTCCATTGCCTCAAACATCAAAATATGGATTTGAGGTTAGACAGTCACATTTTTTAAAACACGCTGCTCGAGGTCAAAATTAAATTTCCGGGTCACACTCATACGCTACTAATTTTATACATCATTATTGGGAGGTTGCTGCATAAAGTCTGGCATCAAATCTGAGTGTTTAATGATCTTCTCGAAACACCTTGCCAACGCATGCTGCATACTCATCAGGTACTTGTACCAGAAGTTGTGCACTATGTCCAGACCTGGGGCTTTCAAGTTACTGCCTTGTAGTTACCTGTATTTACCTCTAGATGCTTTCTTTGAGCTACCATCTGCCACTCCACAGGTTTTTAGTGTCATGGTTCCTGATGGTCAAGAAATTTTCTTACAATTTGACAGGTGTATAATGAAACCGCTTTCTGAGCTGCTGCCAAAACCCTCCTGACTCCTAAATGCTTAAGATGTTCAGTGCATACTGCATGCACATTGCCAGTAGCCGAAATCACAATAGGATTAATAGACGATGTGATCCGTTTGGATAGTAAAATCACAATATAAGATGTAATCTTCGCTTTCAAAAACAGGCATTGGAATATATCTATAAAAAGGCTTCCATTATTTTAAGAGTCCTACGCTAAGGGCAAGTTGTTGATGTATAATGCCCGCTGCATCATTATATCTGTCCTTATATTCTCTCTGAGCTATTACGCGACAGCCATGACAACCTTGTCCTGTATCGCAAAAACTCTGCGATCCCTAATCTACCTAGTCCAAATTCCATATGGATATCATTAGAAAACTGCTTTTTTAAAATTCTGAAAACTGCTTTTCTTCTTATATTATTTTATTCAAAAGTTTTACTTGGGTGAACCCGGTTATACATCTTAGCCATAGACTAAGTAAAGTGACTGATGATATCAAGATGTTATAAGTTAAGTTAATACGATGCTTGAAACCTCCTGCAATTATTCTGTAGGTATACAATTACAAGCAGCCGCGAGCGTTGGAGGTGATAAAAGTCACCCCTGTATGCTTTCTTAAAGCTACCATTATCTTATATTATTCTATTATTATTATTTATTCTTATTATTTTTAAAGTTGTAGGATCCAGAAGCCATGCTTATGGTTCCTTAAAGGAATCAATACTGATGTAACTGGAAAAAGTACGCCGACCTCTCCTGCTCCTTCCATCCTAGAACGTAAGCAAGAACGGGAAATTTACGGAAGAAACTTCGTACAAAACTGTTTGTTGAAGTCTGGTGCCTGGCCGCAGATGACCTTACGTGGCAGTTGGTGCAGTTGGAGATAAAGGTTTGAGCTTGGGATACTTTTTTAGAGCTAACCACTTAAGTGATCTCAGAAGAACAGCCTTTTGCATCTGGTTCGCGAAAGACTGATCCAGACGCCAGCAAGCCGAGATTTTGTTGAGTTGGTTAAGAAATGAAGTTTTTGTACCTCCAAGGCAGCCGATTGTGAGAACCACAAGATGGACTTTGTAGCCTTGGTACATCCTGATCAGCTCGAAAATAACAGCTTGATATTTCTCCTGTGTATCTTCTTCCTTTGCCGTGATATTGCCGCAGGATGGTATCTATAATTCAATCACGTAAGTTATCTTGGTCTTTAGGTCTTGGAGGACCGTATCTGTAACGCCTTCCTGACATGCAAAAAGGAACCCCTTAGTCTCCATTCTCAATCCAGAAGATTTGAGAAGCATGTTGGATAAAACCATTGATAGATATTCTCTACGTATAGTGCCGTAGAATTTAACATGAATGGGTTTGTCTTAATGTTCTTTTAGTAAAATGCAATGTTTTGCTTCCAGTATACGACTTTTAAGCACCAAAGGTGCTCGTGATGCTGAGTCATGTGTGCTGTCTCTGAAATCAAATGAGAGATCGAGCTGCTCTGCGGCACGGTAGAAAAATGTCGCAAACTGGAAGACTTCATGTTGATGTACCAGTCGCTTTAGAGAATCTGTGATATTGGGAATAAAGAAAGCTGTAGCTGGAACCATTCATAGATGAAGACACGGTAAGCTAAGCGAAACTCTTCTCCCTTTTTCTGTAGGGATCTACATACGAGGCACGGAACATTTAGGATGACGACTTCGATGGATTGTCATCATCTTGCATGTGCGTCAGATAAATTGCTTCAACTCATCGACGTTTCATGTATGCTATGTGCAAGTTCCTTTGATGCCTACGAGCTAGAGTCATGGCAACAGCGCCTATAGTGACTAGATCTTTATTTTACTACACGGAACGTGCAGAGCAGTTCCGGGAGTGTCAGAATATTAATCGCCTCGACCTTATGCTTCCCACATAATTCGGGAGCTGAAATTTTGCTGAGAATGTTTCGATAGATTTTTTAAGGGGCGTTTTCATGACATGCACATCTTGGGTTGTCGCTTGCACTATTCCAAGATATGCATATGTTTCATCATTACCCAGATGTTGAATGGTATTTCCACCTATGAGTTTAAGATCTGGATCTCCACGTGATTATGTATTTTATGTCTTCCTTTGTATAGGTTGACACAGGCACACTTGTCCAGTCCAAAACTCATGCCAATGTCTTTAAATTACCCATTTACCGCCGTCACAAGGATCATAAGGTCCTCGTTTAAAAAGGCCAAGGGTTTCTAGTGATTCATGTATAAAAGGTGTTTGACCTTAAATTCTCTTCTGTTCGTCGGGCCACATAGGTATCCATGGCTTTTGCCTCGGAGCACAATAGGTAGAAGCATGAGGTAGTTAATCCAAGCCATGGACATATTGCATCGATACCTTAGAGAATCCCGGATAGTACACCTCTCTATTAACAGTTTCTCTTTGCAACCTGCCAGTTATCTCTTGCATCCGCGTTATTTAACTTTTGCACTTCAAGCAAGCTCGATATATGTTATTATCCTCTTTTTGTGGATGGCAGTGAATAGCTTGTAGCTGGTGTTTAAAAAAGCTATGGGCTGGTAGTTCTTTGGACTTGGCATATCTCAGGACTTCGGGATCAGTACTGTGCGTCCTTCCACGAACCACTGCGTGATGGTTTGTTCTCCGTTTAAGAACGTAGTAAACATACGAGCTACATGCTGGTGCGTAAAAGTTTAACTTCTTCCACCAAAAGTTGTTGATTTTATCTGGCCCTGACGCTGAAAAGTTCTGAATTTTAGCGATAAAATTCTTCACTTTTTCAACAGTAGTTAGTGGACACTCATCCTCTGTTCGTTGTAACAGTTTTCTCCGATGAATGTTACGAAAGAGTGAGACATATGAAGCTTCTTCATCGAGCTTATAATTATTTTCAACGGCACATGACGTTTTGTTGAACAGACGGGAACGATCAGTAGAAAAGGTACAATTTTGCTGAATTCACTTTACTCGCCGTTCAAGGCGCTCTTTGGCTCTTGAAATAGTTGTTATTTTTTGCGTCTAGTGATGTTTCATGTTCAACAGTTTACACTTGTTCAGCACTTGATGGAAAGCAAATCAAGTATTTGCTTTCCATAAGTTTCGAGCTAGTGTCATTTAAATTTTAAAATGGCGCTGTGCAATACGTTCGCGAGTCTTACTCAGGCGTACTGAAATGTCATTACTTCTATTGCCAGGGAGACCGCCTTCTCGTAAAATACACAGTTCAGATGCCAGAGGTCTTAGTCTGCAGAAATGTTGGTCCTGATGCAATGGGTGGTATTTTCGCTGAAGGAGCTTGCTCTTGTTCTTGATAAAGAGCTTCATATGCAACTTTGCCTTAAAAAGATATCTGATCTGTCAGGTACTGAGGCGTTTTATGAGCATATTCCGGATGTGTATTGACCATGGCCTCAATCCGAGAGAGGCCTATTGTGGGTAACACTGCGCGATACTGGTGACGTAATCGCATAATTCGTGGCATTGGGGAGTTAGCCCAATGCAACTTATGCCACACCGCAGACTATAGCCAACTGACCTATTGAACACTTGGACTTCGTGTGAAAATCTTGGATAAGCGTTTAAGTCAGAGGATAAAAATATTTATCCTAACTTAAAAGTAACCTTGTACATATATTTGTAAATATTTAGCACCAAAGATTTTTTTACGGAAAAATTAACATTTAATACATTTTTCAGAACTCCTTTAAAGGAACAATATTGTTAATATTATATAATAATAATTATATAATATAATAAAAGTTTAATTATCGTCATTAGTTTGATAGAAGCATATGAATAAAGTAAATTATAGGAATATACTAAGTTAAGCTTCTTATCTGTGCAGCCGCTATTTTTATATTCGAAGTAAAAATTTTGTTTAATATGTTTTTTTCTCAAAAATATGCAGTAGCTTACTGTCTGTTCTTATCTAATTATGATGTTCCATTGAAGAATTAATTTCGATGTGGATAAGGTTAAATAAATTGTTGAACATGAAAGAGAGCGGTAAGATTTAGTTCCTTATTTTCTAAATTACACTAATCACATCCAATTCTTGAGTAAAAATTGTTATCTATTCAGGGGAAACCACCAAATACCATTTTTTGTTTCAGTTCTCAATTTTTTTAAATAATTACGTTTCCAAAGCAATAATATAAGCTTTTTCTCGATCTTAGAGAATATTCACTTTCCAATCGTCTACGAAGGCCATATTCAGTTTGACCAAACACAAACCCCAACAGCCGGTAGCTCAGACCGTAGAACTTCGTTCTTGTAGCTGGAAGGTTGCGTGTTCGATTCTCGATGCCTCTAATTTATTGAAATTTATATTATATTATTAAAGCAAACTATATTTATTAATAGACTTTGACAAAAAAAACGAAACGCCTTCCAAAACTGTAAACCCGAAGCGATACTGCTTGAGCTACCAGTCGAAATACTATTTTACGAATAGAACTAAAAAGCGAATCACCTTTGTCAAATTAATAATCGGAAAATTTCAACAAAACTCAAACACCCCTGGTATTTTCCTAATCTTTTCGAATTTTACGAACTTTTTTCTCTCAAAAACTATGTAACTTCTTTTTATCATTGAACCTGAATAATTTTACAGTTTATTTTGATTGTTTTGGAAATTGGACAAAACTATGTTCCGTGTAAGGAAGGAAAATCATAAACAGGGCTACTTTACGTTGTAATATGCACCAAATTCTACAAAAAATGCGTACAAAGTTTAAATAATGAGTGTAAATGGTTAAAGTAACTATTGCATCTATTTTAAATCAAACGGCAATTGTTAATTTTTTGTCAATTCTAATTTTTGAGTAAATAGCTAAATTTATTATTCAACATGCCTTATTTGAAGTCTCAGTACACTTTTTCTTGGAATTTAATCAATTTTACTATTACAAATTGTAATTTCTTAGAGTTCAAATGATGCACGCCATTGGTAAATCCAGCCATTTCCTTTTTTCAGTCACCAAATTGCAACATAAAAATAAAATGTAAACCTTCAAAAAATTTTGAAAACATAAGCTTAAATTTTAAAACTTTTAAAATAGATGATGTAAAATCAGTATTCTTATTATTTCGTAAAAGTGTATTTCATTATTAAGATGACCATGAACATAAGAATATAATCTTAGATAGTCATTGAATATGTTTGAGCAATCTATGGTTGGTTTCTTGCAATTGCCTAAAACGTTTCAGGTCTTTAAAAAATAGCTGAGTATTCGCCTGAATGCCTGAATAAACCAGGTACTTGGATGTCAGGTATAGATTTCGCACCGTATTCTTCTGAACGCCGGCAGCCGGTTGATTGCCTGGGACCTCTAAATGCCTATGACATATACAGGGTGTCTAAAAAGTCCCGGGACGGGTGGGTATTTCCTCAGGTAAAATATTTTTTAAAAAAAGTGAAGGTCATTCCTGAAGTAAATTTCAACGAGGAATTCAATGGTGACCTTCATTTTGACCTTGAAGTTGACTTTCATGGCCTTTTGAAGGCCAACTTTGTTTTGTTGAATTTTTTACATCTGCAATCGATAGAACAAAAAATTCTACGTTCAGGTACGTACCCGCGTCATAGGTTAAGTGTAACGTTCAAGGTCAGTTAGAGGTTATTTGAAATTAACAAAGTTTTCCAAGAGATCAGTATAATTCCTAAAGTAAATTTCAACGAGAAATTCAATGGTAACCTTTATGGCTTTTTGAAGGTTAACTTTGTTTTTTTCAAATGGAAACCCCCTTTTTTACATCTGCAATCGATAGAGCGTAAAATTCTACGTTCAGCTACGTACCCAAGTCATAGGTCAATTGTAGCTTTCAAGGTCAGTGCTATTCCTTGAGTAAATTTCAACGAGAGATTTATTGGTGAGGTCTGTATTGATCATGGTAATGATCTTCAAGGGTTTTTCAAAGTTTTTCCAAGCAGTTTACTTTTACGTTTAGCATTACCCAGAAACAACGACGTGGACGTAGTAAATTCTGTTTCCTTTGGCCTTCTTGCCTCTCACGCTTCAGTAAAGATTTTTGAACTGAAAACCTTGAGCTTCTTGACAAAGAGCTATGCAATTGTAAAAACGAGTTACAACATTACGAATCATCTCCCTATCAATCAAGGTAGCCTGTTGCAGAATCCGATTCTGCAATTCGTCTAAGCTTTGGGGTTGCGTTGAGTATAATTTGCTCTTTAAATAACCCCAAAGAAAATAGTCGAGAGGCGTCGGATCAGGAGATCTAGCAGGCCACTCGATTTCACCCCTTCTTCCAATCCACCTTTGAGGGAACTGAGTATCCAAATATGCTCGAACCTCCCTACCGTAATCTCCCTTATTCTTGGTACAATTTGGTTTCTGAGAAGCTCTTCATATGCACGGGAATTGAGAGTACCATCGATGGAGAAACGGCCTATCAATGTATCATTCAAGACACCGGCCATAACATTAATGTTGATTTTGATACAGAATTTACCCTTCTCCTTTACGAAAAGTGCGATTAAAAAGCAAACGAACTTGATCATAAGATCGAACTCGATCTTCCCAATCACGCATGATTAATACAGATACCCTCTGTCGTTCCGAAAAAGACTCCGAAAAAAAAGAGTTCCGAAAGCTCGCACTGGAAGATTTCTTAATTAGGTGATTGTATGCTATAAGTTGTTATTCGAATTTACATGGGTTATCCTATTTGAGTGGGAGTTAAAAGCCGCTAACATCTGATCGTCGGTCGGGTGAATTTAGATTCATGCACGCTAGGACGTATCGGAAAAAAGTTGCTTGCGCGAAGTTCTGATAGCAATGAAAACTTTTTTTTCTAGACAAAGACAATGGGTGAACTTCCGATTAAGGTTTACGTTCAAAATCATTCACACTGCGTATACCTATGTATTTTGATGCGCTGATTACGAATGTGATAGTGAAAATTGGTGACTAGGCGATTTTCATGGTGAAACCATGAAAAAACCATAAAAATCATGGTTTTTGGCGTTTATCTCAGGCAATATG
>JAAAKG020143651.1:0-33450 GCA_010014905.2 Druon quercuslanigerum
TCGGTTACAGCAACCCATGAGTATGGTCAGTCCATAGGCAACCCGACAGTTCGGTTAGAACAACCCAACTTCTGGTTACCGCAACCGAAGCTTTCTTTGCGTGCAAGAGTTCAAATTTCACCTTTTATGGCTTATGGCTTTTCTATCTATTCAGAGCAAAATAATGTTAATTCAATGTATTAAAAAATATGATAGATGGGTCACGTGATCAATCTATTTTGCCTTCCTTGGTATTTGTTCAAAATCATTCCTATTTTGCGCTGAGCGAATTAATTTTATGTTTCACATAATAATTTTTTTTGCGGTAGACATTATGTTGAATTATGTAAAACAATAAACTGTTCAGTTCGAATGACAAAAAAGTTTAGTTGGTACTTAATATTTATGAAATCAAATTCTTTTGTTAACCCAAAATATTTCGGGATAGTTTAATAAAAAATTTGTTGACGAAAATTGTGTACAAAAATACAAACAAAAATTTGTTTTTCTCAAGCAAATAGTTTTCTTAGCGCATGTCTCAAATTTTCAACGCAAAATATCGATTATTTGCGACAAAAACTCGTAGAAGCTAAAATAGTGTAGTTCCTCAGATTTCACTTAATATTTTATGAGTAAAATTCGTTTTCAAGTGTATTTGATAGGATAGTACAGCCAAAGTTTTAGCTTCCTTAAATATTGATATATAAGTACTATAAGATTCCCTATTTCGGCACTGTTAAGAATGTTTGGAATTCTACAACACTTATACAAAACTTCTGAAATACAAGCGTAAGGTAAAATTGCAAAAATGGTATTGGAATGACAAAATTGCAATCCACTTATCGTAAGTGTTGTAAATCGTGAAGTCACTGTCCAGCGTTCCAATACATTTATTAGAGCGTTTATAAGGCGAAAATTCTACACACGGAAATCACGGAATTAATGGAATTCAAGGAATTCAAGGAATTCATGAATTCCTTGAATTCCATTAACTCTTTGAATTTCATGAATTCCACGATTTTCTTGAATTTCACGAAGTAGTTAAATACCTTGGTTTGTTTGAATGCTGAAAATTTCTTGAATTCTGTAAATTCTATGAATTCCATAAATTCTGTGAAATCCATGAATTCCTTAATTTCCATTAATTAAGTGTATTCCATGAATTCCGTAAATTCCATGAATTCCATACATTCCGTGAAGTCCATGAGTTCCGTGAATTTCTTTAATTTTATCAATTCCTTGGGTTCAGTGCATTCTTTGGATTGCGTAAATTCCTTGAATTCCGTTAATTCCCTGAGTTTCTTGAATTCCGTAAATTACATGAATTCCATGAATTTGCTGATTTTTTTTAATTTAGTGAATTCCGTAAATTTCCTGATTTTTTTTATTTACGTGAATTTATCCAATTTCGTAAATTCCGACAATTTATTGAATTCTTTGAATTATTTAAATTCAGAGAATTCCATGAATTGTTTGAATCTCATAAATTTCTTATATTTTGTATATATCTTGAATTCCTCGAATTTCTTGAATTTCGCGAATTCCTCAAATTCCGTAAATTCCTTGAATTACGTCAATTTCATAAATTCCATAAATCCTTTAAGCTCCAGGAATACCTTAAGTTCCTGGAATTCCTTGAATTCTCTGAATCTCGTAAATTTCTTGTGTTCCGTGCATACCCGAAATTCCTCGAATACTGTGAATTCCGTTAATTTTTTTAATTCCGTGGGTTCCATGAATTTCCCTTATACCACAAAATCAGTGAATTCCGGGCGTTATACGAATTCGGTGAATTCCTTGACTTTCAAAATTTTCACGGATTCCTTGAATTCCATAAATACGCGCGTTATATACTTTACATTTTTTGCAGAAATAAGTGTTCTGAGAAATGATTTACATTTTTTTTTAATTTTTCGCTTCAGCAAGTGTCAAGATATCCAGCCGCAAGTATGATACAGAAGTGTTACCGTCTACTGGACTTTGCTTATGTAATTTCCATACATGTGAGGTATCATTCCAATGCCAGCATTTGAAAACTATAACATTATGTATTATAGCGTTAACTAACGTTTCGGAAATAAACTTTCAACACATGCAGTGGAAGTTTCAAACATAAATTTTTAACAGTAAGTCCTTCTACTGAAACAAAAAAAAATTTAACTTCTTGGAATGAAAGAATATTTTTTTATATATTGGCTAATATGGTCGAATATATTTTTGAGGGCAGAGTGCGAATAGTTCTACTAAATATCATATCATAAATTATCAATTTTTTGCTACATAATATATCTATCAAATTTTTTTATGTAAATGCGTTTGGTATGGTTTATCAAGGTCTTACTTATTATGGAAACTAAAATTTCGCTGTTCATTCTATAAGTCATTCTATAAGAAAATATCGATGAAAGTAAGTTTTACCAATATTTTAAAATTTTATTATTGGCTATTAACTCGCCCGAGAATAATAAATAAGAAAATAAATGTGAAAACTTGCTTAGCCCTCAACCTGTGACACCAAACTTATCACTAATTCTCCTTCAGCTGAATAATTTTCAAAGTTCAAAACTTTTAATTCTACACAACATTAAAGAACTTGTAAGCTGAAAGGTATCACTTAAGATTGCTTTTTCCGTTTCGAGAAGAAAATATCAACAAAATAAATAAATAAAAAATTGTTAAAAGGTAATAATTAAAAATGGGTATCGCTGGTGAATTTGCATATTTTTCTGCATACATTCGAAGACATCAGAATGATAACTGGATAAGGGCTAAAAATCCAATTTTATAGGAAAAAGCAAACATTTTTTGCGATAGGTGTTCAAATGTAAAATTTTGATGAAATTACTCCAAGAACTCTACATTGCACAAGTAAAAACTTTTGGAAATTTTTTTAATGAATTAAGCTAGATGCACCTTTGATCAAATATGTGTACTTTTCTCGTGTTAATGCTTGGTTACGTGCCTAACGATAACTAACACATTTGGATAATTTGAATTTTAATCGTGCATACAAATTGATTTCAATCAAATATCATGTTAAGTGAACAAAATTTAGTTTTTCTATATCTGATTTAATTGGTTAGGACCTTTGTGAAAATAAAAGTTGTGTTTTAAATACAATTATAAGCATTTTTAATTTCCAATTTGGATTAAGGTGACGATTACTAGTGCATTTATCTTACTGAGCATTTAACTAGAAAATCCCCGAAAATATAGACAGATTTCTTTTAAGCACTGGAATTTTGAGAATTTATAAAAATGTGAAAATGATAAGTTTATAAGGATCAAAAATAAATTATTTCTATATCACATAGTAGAAAATGTAGTAAAATTATAAAAGTATGAGGCTGTTACATATTTGAAAAGTTTCAGGGGGGTGCAGAAATTGAAAAAATGTCTGCGTTTAAGGGTGGAATCCCCAAATGGTACTTCTCCAGTTGTTATTTTCGCATTTAAAAAATTATTTCTCTAAAAAAGTTATAGGAAAATGTCTTTTGAAACGTCTCTCTATCTAACATTAATTTTTAAGTTTTTGTGAAAATATTTATAAAATCCTTTGAGGTTTATTTTTTCCGCATCAATACAATTTTATAGGGTGATAGAAAACCACAAAGTACTTAATTTATCATTTTTTTCAAAGTGTTCGTGAAAAAATAATGATATAAGATGGAAAAAATGCGAAAAAATGTCGATTATGCTCTTCTGTTTGATGTCGCCGTAAAATTGCATTGTTGAGAAAACATAAATTTCACAGGATTTTATTAATATTTTCGCGTACATCTCGAACATAACGCGACACAAGAAAGTGTTAAAGCAAAAAATGAGAATTTTGATTTTTCAGACAAAAAAATCTTTAGAACACTTTTTTCATTTTTCAATTAATTTCAAAAAAGGACGAGAAATCCCATTATAATTAACAAGAAGAAAATGAGTGCCTATATTGAATTAAAAAATATCATACTTTTAAAATATTTTATATATTTTATATGTATGTATTTAAATGGTACATTAAGTCTTCTCTTACCTATTTAATTTGTTTCTATGTTCTTATTGTCTTAAAAATGCATGTATTAAATTTTTATTCATACAAAATTAACCCCATCAAAATTAATATAACTGTAAATAATTTAATCACGGGGGCAAAAACACTTAAATTTCAAATTTCGTTGATTATTATTATTTGAAAACGAAAATTCTAATTTTATACGAATTTTGATATAAAATCTTTTCGAGCCAGAATCTGATTTGCTTAAAAAAGTGAATTTAAGTCAAAAATATAGCCAAAAGTGACCCACTACTAACTCCAGAAGTGGCTAAAAGTGACTAATATGCATTAATAATGTGACTACGGGCTAATTTTCTTTTATGTAAAAAAAATTCGATCAAATTAAAAATCTCAGTAAAAAAATGAATAAATTAAAATATCAGTAAAATGGGAGTAAATTTATAGGAAAATGAGAAAAATTAAATTAAATTCATTTAAAAACAATGTAAATTAAAAACAATTCAAAAATATGGAAGAATTAAATGACTTCAGTAAGTTTGAAATGGATTTAGACAAATTAAAGGGAATTTGAAAGAATCGTATGCATATGTACTTAAAAATTCAAGGTAAGCTTTAAAGACTTTGACATGATATAAAAAAAATGTAGTCAAAGTAGAGGCCGCGCGTCTACAAAAAATAGGTTTGTAGTCTATAAGACGTTGATTAGGTCTTTTAAGTCTCCGCCTGCGATACTTTCCCTCCCCTACTCTCCCGCACTTCATCTATTTCCCCTTCCGTCCAATAATTTCCCACCCCTCACTTCCCAATCATTCCCAAAATTCTCCTTCCTCTACTTCAGTGGTCAGCAAACTTTTTTCTCGCTTTTCAGGTGTGGCAGGCTCGACCCGGCTTAATTTTTTCTAATACTTTTCGGTCTATTCATGGACCGACTAGCGATTTAAAAATAGCATAATCAGCAACTAACAATTTTGTCGATGCAATGATATATTACCTGCCTAGAAAAGTTGAAAATTTAAAGGAGTTTAATATCAAGAAACATCAGCTTAATATTCAATTTAATACTAAATGCTTCTCAAATTTTCAACGTTTATAGATGAATTACACGTTTTTGGAATCAGAAAAACACGTATATTCCAAATATATTACTTTTTAATCGCTGATTGCAAAATTAAGAATTAATTACAAACAAAATTATTAGGGCAGCCAGGACAGGCTCTATTTCACCACTCCTCACTTCCCCTAGTACCCTTTTCCATTCCCAATCCTCCTTAACATCCTCCTTTCCCCTTGCGCAGTTCCTCTATTTACCCTCAACTACTTTCCCTCCAGCGTGAAAAATAATAAAATATACGATGAACGGACGGACGGACGGAATCGCGATCGACACTATAGTTGTTTCTGCCTGGGACTACGAAACCCTAAAAAAATTTAATTCACTGAACTGCGTAGAATTCAATAAAATGATCAGAATTAAGGATAAATTAATACAAATTCAGGAGAATTCCAAATGGATTTAAATTAATGATAACAAATTTTTTTTAATTGCTTCATGTCTTTAAAACTTTACGATATTCTAGACTTCTTGTGAATACATTTTTCAAAATATGTTTAAATATTGCAAGATTCTTTTAAATTCCATGAAATTTGATATTTTCTGAAATCCTGAAAAATTAATTTAAATACCTTTAGAGCTTTTAAAATCCCTTCAAATCAATGAAATCCTCAGGAATCTTATCAAATACTTTAGAATTTTTTTAATTAGCCCCATGCAACACTTTTTTTAATTCTTGAAAATTATTCATATCCTTGGGAATTCTTTGAAAATGTTTTAATCTCTTGAAAATACCTTGAAATCTTTCGTCATATCCAAAAACATTTCAAATCTTTATAAATCTTTTGAAATTTCTTGTGAAATCCCTTGAAGATTTTTAAATTTTTGAAAAATTCTTGGAAGTTTTAAAAATACTATAAAGGACTTCGAAACACCTTTCAATTATTGAAATCTATAAATTTTTTTGAACTCTTTAAAATTACACCAACAATATTTTATGTCCTTTTAAATTTTTTGAAATTCCTTGAAACTTTGTAAATTTCTGAAAAAGTCTTAAATTTTTTTAAATACCTTAGAATCTTTTAATTCAGGCCCATGAAGATGTTTTAAATCCCTTAACCATTTAACGGCCACTGTTGCAGATGAGCATGATGTTTCTGAGTCATCGCATACTCAATAGAAATCGAGAAAATTATAAAAATTGACTGAAAAATTCTTTTGCAAAAATCGATCAGAAAACAACCCTGCATTGTTTCTGATTTTTTTCAAAATCAAGGCACGGCTGTTAAAGGGTTAAAATCATTCAGATTCTTCAGAATTCCTTAAAAATTTTTATTCTCTTCAAAGCGCTTTAGAATCTTTTGAAATATACCAAAATATTTCAAATCCTTCGATATCTTTTGAAATCCCTTCAAATATTTTAAAATCCATAAAAACTCTCTGAAAGTTTTAAAAATACTCTAAAGCTTTAAAATTTTTTTAAAACACCTTTAAATTAATGAAATCTTTTGAAATTCCTTGAAACTTGGTAAGGTACTTGAAAATTCTTTGAAATTTTAAAAATACCCTTAATTCTTTGAAACTCCTTCAATTTAATCAAATATATTTAATATTTCTTGGAAGCTTTTCAAATACGATGAAATATTTCAAAAGAATTCACAGATAGGTATATTCCTAAATTCAACACTGGTCTCACGGGTTAATGTATTGAAATAAAAGTAACTAAAGTGATCTTTTTTTCAAGAAAGTGCCTTTAGTGAAATAAGTAAAAGAAAATTATTATTTCCCTTACAAGTAAGTTCAAAAAATTTAGATTAATAATGTACAATGATGGTTATGTTAGAGAAGATAATACTATATGCACAAGAATTCAATACATCCATTTCCATCGCTTATGACTTTTTTTTTATAACGAAAATTTTTGACTCAAAAGCTGCATCTTAGGCTAGTGTATATGTTCAGATTCGAATAGTGTATTATGCATCAAGTGGGAGAAGAGGGACTTTATTGACCAATGTATGTTTTCGGTATGAGTCGGAGATGAGTACTGAAAACATACACGTGTGGCAGGGATATATGGCCACGTTTTTCATGCCTGTGGAGCTGACATAAAGTGCCGATTTTCAAGGTCATATGTATTTTATGCCCATGCATACCTATGCCGTAAAAATTATTACGTCCTAGATATATAATGGCTATTACATATTAGCTCATAAATATGTAATGGCCACTATATATTTATGACGTCATAAATATATGAGTGAAGTTGGCTCTAAACCGTGCATCAAGATGACGTATACGCACTAGGATGGTCCAAAATTTTTAATTTCGAATTTTTATGAATGCCGGCCGGAAATTTGTTTGAAGCCACACAAAAACAAATTCTTTTTTTTCCGAAAAACATTATATTTAAAAGCGCTGCAAGCCCCGTGAAGTTTAACAGGTATTTCCCATATGAAAAAAACAGGTGTCTGTAAATTTTATTCAGAATCCTCAATATTATCGGAATCTAGTTCCAAAAAATTCCATAGGTGCAAAAATGGGGTTTGAGTGGTTTTCGAGCTAATTATAATTTGTTTAGGTTTTTAAAATTTCCACCTTTTGTCCAATTTTCAATTAGAGGAGGAGGCGGGGGTCATAGTTCATCAATGTTAACAGAAGTCATTGTGTAAACAATTTAATATTATTGTTAAGAATATTCTCTTAGAATAATACTACACAATTGAGATTTTTATAAAATTATCTTTTAACACAACTTTAAATTCAAACGAGTAAACATTCAAGAAAAACAATTGTTCAAACAAATATATTGTTGCTTATGACTATCTTCATCTATATCAATGCCTGATAGTTGCGATTTTTTGGGAAATTTTTACCTTCCTTTTTTTCAATTAGTGAGGTAATAATTAAAGAAAGTCAATAAAAAGGGTTGTTCAGACTATTAAATATTGTTTCTTCTCTTACATAAGTTCTAGAAAGTAGCGGTTTTCTGACATTTTTAATTTTTTTTCCTCGCTGGTTATGATCAAACAATAAATAAACATTAGAGGTAAACATTTTTTTTAATCTCTTTTTTTATCGTGGATATATTTTCTTGGAGGGGGACGGAACTGATTTGTTTGTCTCTCGTGTAAGATAGCTTCTTTGTTTAAATTAATTTTTTGAACATTGGTAAAAGAGCGAAAAATAATTCACTTAAAACAGCAATAGTATTTAAAAAATAATTTTTGTTGAGGTTGACTTATGTTTGTTAATAATTAAAAAGGAGAAGCACATTTAGCGATTTTAGAAAAAAACGCATTTTCTAGAACTTATCGAAGAGACGATAGTTATAAACGATACTAAGTTGTTTAAATAACTTTTTTATTAACTTTTATTAATTATTACCTGACTAAGTGAAAAAAGAACAGAAATGTAAACTTAAAAAAAAAACGCAATTATTAGGCATTGTCTTTTTTTTTCTTATGAGAAAAATATGTGTTAAACTTCATGCGGCTTGCGGCACCTCTAAATATCATTTTTTTCTTTTTCAAATTAAGAAAATTTTTTTTGCGTGAATTCAAAATAAATTTCCGGCTGGTATTTTTGGACCACCTTTTTGTAGCATGCTTTGCGGACGAAGTTACGATATGCATTGCAGCTTCTGTAAACTGTTTTTCACTTTCTTATTGACAAGATAACTATACTATCTTACCTAGGCTTGAAAATACGCACAGGTGTGATATCCGTTACTTTCGCCTCGCTATGAAGGCATCGCCAGTCCAATTTTTATAGAGATTTAATGAAAAATATTTATTTTTTCCTCATATAAAATGATTCACCCTACTTATCATATAATCGTTTCTAGACCAATAACGAAAAAATGTTTCAACAGAAAACTTGCAACATTTGACTAATTAAATTAATGATGCATGCTTTGACTGAAAAATAATCATTTATACTGACAGAATAGTCATTTTGATAGATGAATTTGTCAATATTGCCGACTGAATCAGTCAGTCACTTGAATTGAATGATTGTAAGTCAATAGAATGCGTCTGATTTGTCTGCGATTGAAAAATGTGTAGTGCAATTATTTCTAAAGCACGATTCATTCATTAATGACTGATTTAATAAGTACCTGATCTAATTATTTAAAGTAACTGATTGTGTCATTGAAAATGATTAATTTAATCGATAAAAGTTACCGTTTAGTTCCTTCGAAATTACTGATTCGTAAAGTGGATTTAACTTATTAGATCAATTCATCTTTATTGGCAGAAAATAAATCATCTGGATTTAAAATTTGTCTTTTTGGTTAGATTCAAACTTTTTGATTTAAAATAAAAATATTGTTTGGATGAAACATCAACTATTTTAGTTTTGGTTGATAATTCATATTTCTTATATAAAATCAAACTACTTCGTTGAAAGTTGAAATAATTCGTAAAAACAATTTTTTTTAAATTGATTTCGTTAATTAAAAATTCAACGATTTGGTGGAGAATTCAAAAAAATTCTTGCAAATTCGTATTTTTTGGTTGAATTTAACACCTTTTGATCAAAAATTAATATTATTTTTGGCTGAAATATCAACTGTTTTTGACTTATCATTAAAGTTTTTTTTGTAATATTAACTATTAATTTGTTTGTTGAGAATGATCTTTTTTTGATGAAAGTTGAACTTCTTTGATAAACATTTTTTTTTATAAAGATTTCTTATTTTATTTGTGGACCTATCTTTGCGATTAAAAATTTAACTTTTTTTTTGAAAAAATCGTTATATATTTGGTTTAAAATTGATTTTTATTACTGAAAATGTAACTAATATATTTTTGGTCAAAATGTATCTTTTTTAGTTAAAATTAAACTAATTGACTTTATATCGTCTTTATTGGCAAGGAATAAATTTTGTTGGTTAAAAAATAATATTTTTGGAAAAATCCAACTGTTTTTTATTCTAAATAAAAAAATAATTTGTTGAAATATAATTTTTTTTAAAGTTTAAAATTAATCTTCTTGGCGAAAAATTCTTTTTTTTGTTTGAAAAGTCAACTATTGTTTGAAAGTTAAACTGCTTTGTTAATCATTAGATCCTTTGGTAAATGATTCATCATTTTAGTTAAATAATTCATTTGTTTATTTGAAAAATTAACTCTTTTCTAAGAAATTCTTTTTCTTGCCGGAAAACTCAACTTTTTTGTTAAAACTCTCAACTATTTGGTTGAAAGTGTAAGTTAGTGATTCATCATTTAGTTGAAAAATCATCTGTTCGGTTGAAAATTTACTTTTTTGTTGAATATTAATCTTTTCAGTAAAAAATTTATTTATCTAATTATTAGACACTTATGACTTTTAACTTTAAATCGTTGGTTTAAAATTCATTCTTATTGGTAAAAACTTAATCTTCTTGGCGGAAAAAACTTCTTTTATTGTAAATTCAAATACTCGGATGTAAATTTAAGTAATTTGCCTAAATTTCATTCTTTTGATTAATAATACATCATTTCAATTTAAAATTCATTTATTTAGTTGAAAATTTAACTATTTTGTTGTCAAATTATTTTTCTTAATCGAAAAGTCATCTGTTTTAATTGAAAATTTATCTTTTTGGTTGAAATTTCTTGTACTTTGTAGAAAATTTGTATTTTGGTAGAAAATTAATCTACTTGATTTAACATTCAACTAATTATTTGAAGGATTAATACTTTGTTGAAAATTCATTCTTTGTTAGAAGATTTATAATTTTAAATGCAAATTCATCTCTATTGTGAAAAAATTTAACTATTTTTTTAAGACTGATTTCAAAAAAATTGATTTTGTTACCTGAAAATATACCTTTTCCATTCTTGGCTGAAAATTGACCTTCTTGGTTGAAAATTCAACATATTGGATCATAAAAATTAACTAAATTAATCTGTTTGTCAAATTCACTTATTTTTCAGTCGTCAGATCCGTATCATTTGAATCTCTCTCTTTTCACAGATTCAAATTTAAAGTGCACATCAAAAATGGTTTACTATAAGATTCTTTTCAGTAAATCAGTTCGAGGTCTTCACTGAAAAAAATGATTTAGCTGTCCTATAGCTACACATTTAGCTGTATTTCTTCTTCCACAAAAATTTAGCTGTGTCATCTAAAGTGCTAGCTGTTTAGCTAAATTTTCCATCTAGAAATAATCTGACTAATATATCTAGATACATGGAAAATTTAGCTAAAACATCTAGGAATTTAGGTGGCACAGCTATATGATCTTAGAAGCCGAAATCAAGCTAAACCATTTTTTCAGTGTTTCTTAAAAAGGTCGAACTTATAATTATGTGAAAAACTGATGTTATGTGAAAATAAGCCATATACTAAGCACTTTCCTCGCAATTCTGACATTGCAGATTGTATCAATTCAAGGATGGTTTGTAATGAATAACATGTTGACTTTGCGCAGGTAAAGCAGCAACTTTGAGGATCTCTGTTGGTCCCAGAGCCTGGGAAAATCTGCTTACGCTGAATTGAGATCGATGCTGCTTACAAGATGAGTACTGTACAAAGATGCTAGTGAAAGTTCAAAGTGAAGATAAACCTGGAGTCGCGACGACGTTTACACAGCAGCGTCAGCGAGTTTTAGCGCGGAAACACGAATGTACAAGTGGCGGAAGCGTAAGAGTCGAGAGAAGATAATAATATGAGATGAATAAGATGCTAGCAAGGAGGAGGACGTGGATTCGAAAGCACATGGTCACGTAAAAATCCTCGAGAATCAGCTAGTTTCAAAGTCGAAGGAGTGGGTTCAAGTTCAACCAGAAATTAGTGAAAAGAAGAAGCAGAAAAAAGAAAAACTTGTCCCTTTCTCTGTGCCTGTCGATGGCTCTCTGGGAAACGGCAATAATTAATCACTACTCCGTTCTCTTCAGTCATTCAAATCCCACCTCGCGACGAATCGATCTTTCCAAAGGAAGGCGCAACTCTGATATTTCAATGATAATGGGCTCCCACCCCCAGCTAAACCTGTGCGTGGATAGTACCTTTTCACTAATGCTTTACAAATAAGCACGCCTTTCAAGATAAACGATTAATATATCTCTCAGTCTCCTCCTGGATTCAACTCAAGTAGTCATTCCAAATAGTGAGCTCGTCAAGTCTCACTTAATTTGTTTCATCAAATCAGTCGATTCAAAAGTAAGCGATAGTTATTATGAAAACTCGCTTGGGATTTTAATTCATTTATAATGCAAGTGCGGCTTTTATAAAAAAAAAACGAAAAATTCAATATCCGAGGAACGCTTTGCTATTTGAAACATCAACAAAAATGGCAAGAAGTTACTTTTCGGCAGTTGTATTAGTTTTCCTCGGGTTTGTGCGATGGTGTTGTAGTTATAATATTTTAATGGCAACTATGGGTGGTACCAAGTCTCATACTATTCCATTTATTGCGCTTGGAACGACATTGCTCTCAAGGGGTCATAATGTCACCCTCCTTAGTGCTTTCAGTGGATCAGCCGCTAATAATGGACTTCAAGAAGTGGTGCCCTCGATTCTAGAGGTGAGGTTCACTTTTTAATTATCTACCTAGCTCTTCAACATAGAAAAAAAGTTTTATTTTCAGAAAGCGAGTTCTACTTCAAAACAAAAATTAGACCATAAGTCCTAATTGTCTCACATTTGATCTTATCCCCAATGCACACTAAATTTTTTACTTACTACTATTATTATTGAAATATTATGATATATAATAATCTACAGTCATTCATTCTGTTCTCGCCTCTCGCGTGTTTTTTGTCCCGCGACTTTTCCTTTCATAACAATGTGAAAGTTTATTATTATACGTCAGTTTGATATTTTATAAAATTGTTCCCTTTGCATGGTAAAACAAATATCCATTCCCAAGCTGAAGTGTTACTAAATTGAGGCCAGACAAGTTGCGGATTGTGATGAAAAATGCAATTTCCAGTTTAAATAAAAAGTAAAAACTCACTCCGGAGATATTGAATATCTGAATGCGATCAAAAGTGTTTTGATTAAAAAATGGAACCAGTTCCAAGTAAATCACTCAGGTTGAATGTCTCGGTCTCTCAGTTTAACAGGTGTTTTTTTGTTGTTGGAAGGTTGATAAAAAGAAGAAAATCTGATATTTTTCAATCAATTACAATCATTTTTTAAATATTTAAACTAAATTTTTAAACATCTTAATGCAATAAACTCATTTTCGGAAAAAATTATAGTTAAATCGCTCTGTACTGACACACTTCAGTTATTTATTTTGCAATTTAGATTATAATGAATGAATTTTTGAAATCGTGATGCACAATTTGAATATTAATTAATTTTGAAAGTTTCCATTTTTACAAATATTAAGCTCTAAAGGTTCACAATATACCAAATTTTTCAATTTTTAACGGTGAAAATTACTTTTTTGTTATTGTCAGAAATAATCCAGTTTACTACAAATATATCCAATCGCGTTGAATGTCACTTGATAATACATGATATGATACTTATTAATGATATATTTATTATTATTAAAATTTCTATAATTTCAATTGTACATCATAATTTTGCATGCGCAATTTTAAAACAGTTTAGTTTGTGAGGCCTTAAAACGAAAATTCTTTTTCTTCAAAAGCTGAAATAAGAAAATTTTGGTTTACAATTTCTTAATTTTGGGATGTTTTGAATTTTGAATTTCACAATTTTGTATTTCCAGACTTTGATATTAAAACTATCAGGAGAATTTCAACATTAAATATATCAAAATTTCATATTATAAAAACCTTTAAAATGCTTTAAAATCGTTTAATACCAAATTGAAAGACTTGATAGTTGTTCACTTTTCTGTTTAAAGACATTGAAATTATATCATTTTGAAATTAATGCTTTCAAAATAAGTTCAAAACAATAAAAACAATAAAAAGAATACCACCCCCAGTTCAAGTATTCAAAATAAAAATATTTCAAAATAGGGCATTAAAAATTGAATTATTTTGTATCTTAAAATGTTCGAATATATTGAACATTTCAAACTGAAAAGTACAACAACAAGAAAAACAATTTCGAACTGAAAATATTAAATTTGTGAAATTTCAAACCATTGAATATTATAGCAATCTTGTTTTGGATCATTATTTTTTTATTTTTAATGTAGTATCTGCAAATTTATCAATTTTCAGTTAAAGATGAAAAAATTATATATCTCAGTAATTGATAATTTCTTTAAATTTTAAAAAGTTGCGATTTTAGAGTTCCGAATTTTCATGTTGAAATTTAACTTTTTAATTATTCCCTTTCAATCGCTTCGAACTGAAAGTTACTTAAATTCGAAATTTTTGAATTTTTTAATTTATTCAAGTTTAAACGCTTTTAATGAGAAATACTATAATTTTGATTTCTTTGGATTTTGTGAAAGATGCAATTATCAAATTTCTGATCTGAAAATTTTTAATTTTTTAACGATTTGACATCATTATATTTTTAAAATTTTATTCTGGAATAATTCAGTTTCGAGACTTCTTAATTCGAAATAAAATTATTAAATTTTGAACGCTTTTATTTAGAAATGATGCAAGTTTCAGTCCTTTTCACTCCATTTGAAATATTGTCCGTCTTTCAAAATTTTACCTAATGTAAAATAGTTGAATTGGAACGTTTTCCATTCAATCTATTTTTAATTAATTTTAAGCCGTTTAAATTTGAAATCATTCATGATTTTTTCAAAAACATTAGAAGCCTAATATTTAAAACTATTTAGCTAATACATTCCGTTCACAGTGTGTAGTTAGTTCGCAGTGATGCTTTTCTTTGTTCATTATTTTATTTTGAGATTTTTTTTTAATCATGTTATGTCATAAAATGACATTTAATATCATGCTGATGTTTAAAAAATAATTTAAAAATATGCGCCTGATCAATTTTAGTTAGAAAAAATAATGTAGATAAGTATTGTAAATTTTGATAAAAAATTTTTTGGCGGTAAAAATTTAAATAATGAATTGTAAAAATAAGAGTTTTTAATATTAAAATAATAATGATGCAAATAAAGATAGTATAGTTAATTAAGTTTTGATATTAAATTAATTGTTTAAGTTGACACAAAAGTAATTTCACTCATAAAATTATAAGAGGGTTTCGAATTTATTGCGCCGGTAATTTTTTTTGTCGCTAATAACTTAAATAATTGATGTTAATTATTCAAAAATAAAATTTTTTTAAATAATGCATGTACGTTTCAAACAGGAAATTTTTAAAAATTGGGATTTTCCACGATTTAATTGACTTTTTTATTCTTTGAATATATAAATATACAGGTTGAAAAACGATGGAATTTAATACATTGTACATTGTAGTTACTTAAATAACATTTTAAAAGCTCGGTTGAAAGTAAAAGAAGGTGAATTCCATACAATTTCATCAGACATTTTCGTTACTGCATCTGATTAGACAGTCACTCGGCAGATTCTCTTCTTTGGTACGGGAAAAGGAAACTTCAAAATATTGTTTTTAATTTTAAAAATTGACTATAATATGGGACCTTATTTAGGGCAATGGAAACTTGGCAGATCCAAAACGGAATTTTAAAAATTGTATGCACAAGATGCAAAACTTTACCTATAAATATTTTTAAATTAGATATCTTCAAAATTGAAAACTTCGATTTCAAATCTAAAAACCTAAAAAAAACCTTCTTTGGTACGGGAAAAGTAAAAATTCAAAATATTGTTTTTAATTTTAAAAATTGACTATAATATGGGACCTTATTTAGGGCAATGGAAACTTGGCAGATCCAAAACGGAATTTTAAAGATTGTATGCACAAGATGCAAAACTTTACCTATAAATATTTTTAAATTAGATATCTTTAAAATTGAAAACTTCGATTTCAAATCTAAAAACCTAAAAAAAACGTTTTAAATTTGCGGAAAAATAACCAAATTAAAAACGTTAGAATGCACCATTAAAAATTACTATTTTACTACTGACACGTATTAAAAAATTAAACTATTTCACTATATGATAACATTAAATTTAAATCCTGTACAATTGAAAAATTAAGAAAAAGCAAAAAAAACTGAATATTTTTAAAGTCGCTTTCCAATTTTTAAATCCTTTTCCAGATTAATCCGTAAAAGAAACCAAAAAATTGCCCTTACAGTAAAACCATGCAAGAACTTGGTAATAGCACGCGTAATGTTGTCAGTTAATAATAATAAACAACACCTGTTCGCAGCTAAAACATTGAGTTCGTAGCGTTTCTGTCATAAAAAATGTCTTCCTGAGATATTTTATAATTAATGTCAAGTTGAAATCTGCATAACAATAAATTAAAATTATTATATCTTAATTAACTGCGGTTTTTAGCAATTTAAGAGAGAATAAGCCTTTATCATAGTGAATGACTTAAAGAATTAATGGCACTGAGGGTTAATTTTTCAAGTGAATCACACAATCTCTGTAAGTTCGTTTTATTATGTAAAGTTTAAAAACGCATAAGTATAAATTAACATTATTTTTAATTGATAATATCTGTAACTTTTTAGGATAAATTTTTAATCTTCGAAATTGCACAACAAAAGAAATTAATAATTTAAATTTAATAATTTAAATTAATAACTGGAAACTAATCTTATTTAAATAAATATATTTGACGTTTTACGTAGGTTCTTTAAGTTTCTATTTCAGTTAAAATTTTTCAATTTTTTATTATTTAAAATACTTTAAATAAATAAGTAACCTATCACTTTCTGACTTTTGATGCTAGTTTGAGTAAAATTAATAAAATTGCTAAAATCTATCACAATTACAATTTTTGAATTTCAATCGGATGTAGGGTCTTTAAATTCCTCAGCTTATTATATAAAGAAGTTAGGAATATTTCAAATATTATAAAAGTTGTACGATCTGCTCATTAGGAATACCTAAAATTATGGTTTAAAAATCAATGATATATACAAATGGAAAAATGTAGATTCTTAGGCTTACTAATTTAAATGATTTCAGTAGTAAAAGCATTAAAAATTAATAAATTCTACAATTTAAAAGTTGACAATTTCAAATTCGGAGCGTTTAAAACGGAAAAAATCTGAACTTCTAATACTTCGAATAAAACATTATTCTAAAAGAATAAATTTTGAAACATAAAAACAACATTCATTTGAAGAATTTTTTTGTAATTATTGTTTTCTAATTTAAAACTAATTTTTTCTATGATTAAAATCTTTATTGCAATTTCTTTCAGAGTAAAAAGTTTTTCAAGCAAATAGCTATATTTAAAGATAATTGGCTTATTTTCAAAATTGGAAACAGTAGAAATGTAGATAATGTACTCCTTAAATAAAAATAGTTCTTGATTTATTAAAATACAACCATTTTTTCTAAATTCGTAAGAAGGGACACTAAGTAAAAATTAATTTACAAGAACTATTATTAAATAAATAAATCATGACTGATAGTATAATTTGAATTCTCAAAATCTTAGAAAACTTTTTTTCCATCAACCTAATTTTTGACTCAGTTTTAGCGCGTTGACATTATTTATGACTTTCTAAGGTTGATATAAGAAAATGGTATTTCTTTTTTGACGATAAAGAATTTTATATGTAGGGCAATGGAAATTCCACAGTGTAAAAACGAAACTTTAAAAATTACACACACAAAATGGGAACATTTAGGGGTGAATATACTTTTTAATTAGATATCTTTAACATTGAAAAATTCGATTTCAAACCTATAAAACTGAAATAACATTCTAAAATATCAAACAGTTTGAACATTCCTAATTTAAAGTAGCTTTCAAATTTTGCATGCCCCTTTCCAAATTAATCTGTGAAAAAATAAATTCATGCATGAACTGGGCATTCAAAATTGAATTTTCTAAATTTTCTAATGTTCGAATGTTTTCCACACGCTACTCAGTTGTCAAACTCAGGATGTTACTGTTGATAATCCTCTACAAGCTCTATTTCTTTACGGAGTTTGAAGTTCCTTTCTCAGAAATCCCCAAATTAAATATTTGAGATCCTCAAACTCTTTCGTTTTTTCAATTTAATTTGACATAAAGAAATATAACGGCAAAATTAGCAATTTTAAGAATATGATTCTTTATCTAAAAGAAAATTGGATAAATAAACTCGCTATTAATTAATATTAATGCTTTAAAGTATACATTATTCCTTACATACGAATTATTTGAAACTAATCATGCATGGAAAGTTTTTGGGGTCGCCAAATAAAAATTAAAGAAATTTGAAATTAAACAAATTTTAAATGGCTAATACAATATTGCGGATACAAATGTAAGAATGAGTCACGTGGCTTCTAAATGGGTTCTCAAGGGGTTTCTGTGTCGCTGATTACGAATCTGAATTCCAAATTTCAAAATTAAAAAGAAAACAGATACATTACTTATTTTAAAATATTCGTCTGCCACATTGGATTCCTACTGCTGATTAGTAGCAATTGCATTTCTCACAATATCAAATGAAATTCTATAAAACCGAAAACCGAAAAGCTGCCATACAAGTATGGCATTATACCGCAAAGGGTTAAACAAATTACTGAGTATATCAGTTTGTTATAGAAAAAGAAATATTCATTCAAATTGTTCTAATTTATTATGAAAATTGTATTGGTAAAGCAAAATTATGATAATTTGAAAATTAATGAACAATTAAGAAATTTCGAAACAATATTTTAACCTATTAAGTTCCATGGGCAGAACAATTGAAATATTATAAAAGTTAATGCTGGAATTAGAATATTGAATTAAAAGACCATTTTTATGAAAAAGTATTTAAACTTTCGATTGTTAAAACCAGTTGTGGTCAAAGAATTTGTTTTAAAATGTGGGTTACCAAAAAACTAATAGCACCACTCCATGTGTTAGACAATTTCGTTTCTCAGCCTTATTTGTTATGTAGTATAATTAAAAACATAAGCGGGTATTGTATAATGAAATTGTTTATTTATACTATAGAAAAAATAGGGTTGAAAAGAAATGGTATAAAATATCGAATCTATGTCATTTTTCCAGAGAAATTGAATGGTGCTATTAGCTTTTTCGTAACTAAAATTGTTAAACTAATTGTTTAAGCAATAGAAAATTTAAATCTATTTTCATGAAAAATCATGTTTCAGTGAAATGTTTTCATTCTAATATTAAATTGTCTACTATGCCGGTTAGTTTTCTCATGAAACTTAACAAGTTAACACATATTACTTATAACTTTATAAGTTGTTTACAGATATTTGAATTATGACAATCTTTTGCTACCTATACCATTATGATAATAAGCAACGGTTTTAATGTAAGAAGATTTTCTTTCTGGAATAAAACTGATATACTGAATAATTTGTTGAAATTACCTGTTTATAACAAATAAATTAAACATTTAATTGATTATTTATGTTCCATAAGTATATGTGCAGTAATTCCAAAAAAAGAATAAGGACCTATACAATTCTATTCTAAGGATTTATAAAAAAAAATAAAAACCTGTCAAGTAATAGAGCCTTTAGTGCACTATGAACAGTTAATTTAATATTGCTAGTTATTTAGTAAAACAATTTAAAATTTAAATTAAAAAAAAAGGTGGCCATTGCTGAAGTAAGGAATAGGATAAATACAATATTGTTAATATAAAAACAAAAATGAAAATGAAAAGCATCAACTGCAAGTATTTCAGAAAACGCGATTTAAGCATGAATGAAACAGCTGAATTCCTCATGGTATACTAAAAATTGTGTAATCTTTAATTTACAAATGAAATAAATGATGCAGAAAACCAGTTATCAAATCTTCCCGAGAACGTTAATAACTACTTTCTCTCTTATAGTTTATAATTAACCTCTATACTATAATAAGTCTTCTTTTTATTGGAATATGCATAATTTACTGATCATCGCAATTGTGTAAAAGTCTCGAAATTGCGGCATCTCATAAGCAATGATTGAAAATTGTTGACATATCTAATGTTTTCAAATGTAACCTTCGTTATGCAAATTTCCTATACATACTCTGTTTTTTGAAAGCTAAAACAAAAAGAGAGTGCAGGCGCAGGAAGGTTTATACAAGCAGTAATTAGTGAAAGTGAGACATTTATGCAAAATCGTGTAAGAAATAGATTATCCGTAATTGAAAATAATTTGTTTTGCTATTCGGGCTATTCGCGATGGTGAATCGTAATCTGAACATTTTTCCCGCTCTCTGTCTGCATCGGTTTCGGACTTTCCCTGTTTTTTCCTCCACAATATTCATTTCCCGACGAAAAAAAAGCCTTTCTCAACCTTTCTCCAGCATCGTTGAGCCACGAAATTAACAAGATATGTTTCTTTAGGCCTATGTCGGTAATTATACGTCTGAATGGGATTTAGTGGGGTCCAGATTTCGAAACGAGTTGCCAATTTCCCCATGGGATGCAATGCGGTACGGATGGGAAGCATGTGAATCTTTGCTGCGGGATGAAGCTTCTGTATCAGTATTAAAAAATCCGGAAGGCAACCCCCAAGCCCGGTGGGACATTGCTATTTTAGATGGCGCTTACCCTGAATGTCTGCTGGGAATTATACATGGTAAAAGGATACCGACCGTTATGCTGAATACAGTAAGTGATATGCACTTTTTTCAAACAACTTATACCTTATAAGGAAACTGTCTATTTTTCTTTGACTGTACACGGATTTCAATAAATTTCAAGGGATTGCAATAGTCACCAGGTATTTCAAACGATTCTAGAGGATTAAAAGAGGCTTCACAGATTTTAAATGATTTGAAAATATTTTAATAGGTTTTGAATAGGATTGAAAAAGGTTTCGATGATTTCGCGGGTTTTCAAAGGATTTCAAGTGATTTAAAAGATTCCGCAGTAGTTACGGAAAAAACTTGACTGTCTTAGATAATGTTTTGGTTAAATTATGAAAAGCTGCGTAGAACCGATATTCTGACAATGTGCAAAACTTATTTTGGATTAAAACCGTTTCAGTGTGTGAATAATTTTAATTGCAGCAATATTAAGATCATTTTTAGAATGTATTTATCGCGACTGCCTTAAGTCTGAAACCAATGGTTTCTCATTTTATAGAAATAAAATATTCACCAATTTTAGAAAAAGGAATATTCATGACATAATGTGTGAAGCTATCTCAAATAGAAATACAATTCTGTATTTAACTTATTTTCTCAATAAATGAAGTAATCTGTTGATATAAATAAACAGCTTTTACTTTTTTTCGTGAAATAATGATGTAATGTATTTATAATGGTATAAAAATAAATTTCAGCAGCGAAAATAAGTTTCAATTAGCATGTGCTTAAAAAATAATTAAAAAGAGGAAACTTGCGTAAGACATTCTTTGGATCCCCCCCCGCCTCAAGCCAGTTAAGGTCTTGTAAGATTTCCCGGACCCCTTCCCATAAAAAAAGCCTTTCGCAATAAATGGACGCTCCCTAGCAGACTTCAACTCAAAATCAGGGTAGCCGTTTTCATCGACGAAAAAAATTCCTGATTATTTCTCAAATTTTTCCCGGTTCACAAAAATTTTTAACGGTTTTTGAAGAATAAAGATTCGAAATCTTGAATTTAAAAATGTTTTAATTTTAAATTATAAAAACTCAACTGCAAATTAAAATACTCAAAGTCAAACGTTTTTGAATTTTAATCTTTTAGTAATAATGCTTAGCATTTTTTTTAATTCACACACTCAATAATTTATACGTAAAAATGAAAGCCTTTGAAACTCTTCAATTGAACAATTTTTAATTAAATGCAGTTAAACTACAAAATTAACCATTTTTAACTTTTATAAATTGTACGATTCAAAGCCTAAAAAATAAATAAATCGACACGAACATTTTCAATGCTCTAAATTAAAGAATGAATTACAAAATGTATACATTCTCGAAATTATTGCATATTAAGCAGTTTTAAGATTTTTTTATTATAATTTTGAAAATCCTTGAAAAGCTTCAAAATCTTAATTAAAAATCTACATTCTGTTTTAAAAAAATTATTCTTTTCAAAACTTCTAAATATCTTTAAAGATCATTCAAAATTTTCCTTACAAGTTGAATAACTCCTGTAAAATAAAAAAATTTGTTTAAAATTTTGCATATTATTTTTTCACAATTTTGGGAAACTTTCCAAATCTTGCAATTATCCTCCTGAAATGAGTATTTCAAAATAATTTTGTTTTAATTTTATTAGGAATCTTAATAAAATTTTTTTTATTCTTTTCAGACCTCTTGAAGTGTTTAATAATCTTCTACATTTATTGTTCGAAATCTTCAAAAATCCACATTTTTTTACAAATTTGATTAAATATTGTCACGTTCTCAATTATTTTAAAATCTTTATGAATTGTTTTTATATCTCTTAAACTTACTCGAAGTTTATCTAAATTAATAATTGTCCAATTGTTATTTATTCATCAAAATTTGTTTTTGTTTTGAAATATTTTTAAATATACGGTTCAATTTTATTTTTTATTATCTTAAAATTTTATTTTTATATGTTTAAAAATCTAAATTGTTTAAAATTTTCTGTAACCTTTTTTACGTTTTCAAGTAAGTTTGAATCTTTTCAAAACTTTAAAATACATGTTAAACTTACTCAAAAATTTTTAAATAAATAATTGTTTAACTGTTATTTCTGGATCAAAGCCCAACAATTTCACTTACAAATAAAGAATTTTAACAATAGAACAAGTAAAATTATAACGTGTAATTTGTTTTTTCTACGTACCATTACATTTCTTTATTGGTTCAAGAAAATTTTTCTAGCATTGCAAAAGGTTTTGTTACGCAAGCAAATTTTTTTTAACCCCACACAAATTATGTTGATCTAAGAAAACATTTCGTTGAATGGATATTTTTTTCACTGAACGTTAGACGTATAAATTGGCTTATGTTTTATTAGCCGAGTTGACTCATTTTTTTCATGTGTCATAACATCAAATAGAAGCTATTTTAAATAAATTGTACTAAAATATATTGAAGCCAAATTGGCGATGGGATTTCTGACATAAGTATTTTTGAGAAATAATTTATTAAAAATTTGTTTCGAAACAATAATTTATATTATCTAGTTGTTTTACTCAATCTGCTAAATAAAAAGCCGATATTGAATTAGTTATTGTTTAAAAAACCTTCGACTTTCATTTTCTCTGAAATCGAGGATTTTTGTTCAATAAAATATTTTACGTCCCAATTTACGTAGCACTACTGAACCTCGGGAGAAAGTTCTCTTTATTTATTAACGCGTCTTTCAACTGAAAGGTGGGAACTAAGTCAATACTCAAAAATAAAATAATAAATAATAACTCTCTTATTTAATTAGTAGAGAAATTGCTTAAGAATCGTTTAATAATTTTATTAAAAAATGAAAATTTAACTTTTCAATCTGCAAAATAAACCAATTTTTATTTGGATCGTAAGTATAAGGAAAATGATGTTATATGCAATCTTGAAACAACTCTACAGTGTATTTTCGACTATTTGATATAATATTGGTTGCATACATTACCAAGGACATAGCAGTAATTTACATCAAAGAATTTGCACTAAAAATCATACAGAATTTATTTCCGGTATTTAATACTCGAGGCTGTAGAAAATAGACTAAATTATTATCTTCGCAGATACATGTTACGTAAAAAAATAATTTCGTGCAATGTGTATATGGAATTTTCATAGAACGGCTCCTTCAGTTAATTATACAAATCAAGGAACGTAATTAGAGAAATATTCAGAACAATTTAAAAAGCATCCCACCGAAAATGTTACAGAATTCTAGTCGTGCGGAAGAAGAATAGTGTATATTATGTTTCGTTTCATATGGTACAAATATACTAAAGCATGTACAAAAGTTTGATTAGCACGTAGAATTTACTTACAGTTGCTGAGATTTTATGAAAGAGACGTCATGTTTTTCACATCTCCTGAACGTGCTCAGCGTATCGAAAAATATTCTTTACACAAATCGGCCTCCAAGTTGTCTATTTCAAATTCATAATTTATTACTACCTATTATAAATTCTATTGCCTCCATTTTCAATAGCTACTCTCAATTTTTACTCAATGTAATTTCATTTCCTTTCTAGGAAGTAAAAATCTTCCTTTGGAAATCTCTTGGAATCATATTTTACGATTGATTAAATGCCGTCGACTTTAGAGTTCATTATTTTATTTCTCACTATTATACGTTTCTTAATTGGCGTGAAGCAAGATCTAAAAAGGAAAAATGTAACGATCCAAATAATAAATTTAATTTTTCAATCAAGAAATGAATAATTGTTATAAAATAATACAAATGGAGTATATTCAAACCGTTAATAAAAAAAACCTTTTTCTCAAAGAGATGGAAACAGAATTTGAATCCATGCTGTAAACGCGATATCTTGTGAGCACTTTTACCAGAACTTACAGTTTCATTTTGGTTTCTAGGTCGCTTTATACAGCGGTTCAATCACACGTCAAGGAAATCCGTCGCCTTGGGCCATAAGGCCGTATTTTGGTAAAGCTCTAACCCAGGATATGAATTTCATTCAAAGAGTTTTGAATACCGCTTGCTTGATGACACTGGAAGTTATGTACTGGATCATGATCACAGGATACCTTCAACCTACTCTCAGAAAATACCTAGGTATTTACAATCTTAACCAATTATAGCAAATAAAGTAGGTAATGGAGAGTTCGTTTTATATAAAAACTGGTATTGCTTTAAACTTCTTTAAAAAATAGAACAAAAAGTAGCAGATTTGAATAGGTACTAAAAAATCGATTCAATTTTTAATCTGAAACCAAGGTTTTTGAAGACAAAATTAACTCAGAAACGAGTTAAATCAATAAAATGGATGAAAACATTTTGAAAAATCTTAGATTTAAAAAGCTTCTTTGAAGGAATTAATTTTTTAAACATTTAATGGCTAATTTGTACGTGATTTTTTCAATAACGAGAAAATAACTTTGTTGAATTTTAATTTATATTATAACTTTTTCCCCAACAAACAATAATAATCATATTAATAATATAAATTTTATAAATGATAATTTATTAAATTTTTAAAACGAATATAATTGCGAATGTTGAATTTATGATTGTTAGTTATTGTTATCAATTCTAGTTTCAGAAAATAAGTATAAATATTCTAAATCATATTTAAATTTATTAAAAAATATATAGAAAATCTAAACGAGTGTAAATATTTGAAATGTATAAATTTGAAATTTGAAAATTTGAAATTTATTTAGCATTTAATCTGAATAAGATAACAACTAAATAACTGCATCTTTATTCTATAGATGCTGTAAGATCAGATACATCATTAGGGAGCGTCCATTAACTACTTAAAAGTTTTTCGAGTGTTTAGGGGGGAGGGGGGTCTTACAAGTTCTTACTGGGGAGACTGAAGCACTACTTACGAAAGTTTCTCTTTTTCATTATTTAAAAAAAATATGCTAACTAACACCTGGTTTGGCTGTTTAAATGAAACTTTCACTATTACTTTTTTTTTATACATAATTCTACGTACTTTAATTAAATATAGATTCGTGGATTTAATCGATTTTTGAAATCTGATTTACACCTTTTATGAAATTTTATGAAATTCCTAAAATTGTGAAAATTCTTTGAATTCCGTGGATATCGAACCCTTTAAAAATGTAAAAAGCATTGAAATCGCATGAAATTTTCAAAATTTCGTAATATCCCTATGAAATCTTTCAAAATTAGTGAAAATCCCAATAAATCTCTAAGATCGATTAAAGTCTTCGAAATACTTTAAAATTCTATGGCAGGCATTAAAATCTTTGAAATTCCTTAAAAATTATTTGTAATCTCTACAGTCCTTGGGAATTTCTCCAAATCTGTTAAAATCCCTTACAATAAACCAAAATCCATAAGAATTTTTGAAAATGAAATATTTTGATATATTAAAATCCTTGGCAATTCTATAAAATCATCGGAACCTCCGTAAACTCATTCAAATTACCTTAAAATCATTTGAAATCTTTCAAAATATTTTTAGATCTTATGAAATCTCTTTACATACACATTTTGAAATATTTCGAAATCTCTTAAAATTTCGTAAAATCTCTTAAAATTCGTCGAAATCATTCGGCACTTTTTAGAAATCCTTTGATATACAGTAAAATTTCTGGAAATCTTATGAAACTCCTTGAAATCCCTTTAAATCTGGTAACATAGTTTTTAAAAAATAATATTCTTTCTGAAATTGTACCAATTAATTTCTCCAAACACGTGAAATCTTGTTAAATCATTTAAAATGCAACCCTTAAACTTGTATCACCTCTTGAAATCTTTTTTAATTCCTTGAAATCTTTTTTAATTCCTTGAAATCTCATGAAATCCCTTAAACTCTTATTTACGGTGTAAGAATGAAGGGGGGGGGGGTGTCATACAAATCTTACAAATACGTCCAATAGGGAGGAAGAAAGTCTAAAATTTCAAAAAATTTCCTGACCTAATAAATGGCTTTTTCCTTATCAGCTTGTAGAAATTTAATAAATATAATTGTTTTTCGCAGTTTTTTAACGACAAGTAAATCGTTTAAATAATTATTTTAAAATAATAATTCAAATAATCTGTTTAAGGTTTTTCTCGAAAGAGAAACTTTTGTTATCTGCTTAATAATAGAGAAGAAATTGTATTTTTAATTGATTATTGCAAATATCTTATGTTTGTAGGAGATCAAGTCCCAGATGTTAGAGATCTTATATCAGAGGTACCATTAACATTGCAGAATAATCATTATTCTGTGGCCGATTCTGTTCCCTATTTGTCGAATGTGGTTAATGTGGCATGCCTTCACTGTCGACCAGCGATGCAGCTCAGTCCTGAATTAGAATCCTTTCTAAGACGAGGTGAGTCAAAATGACTAGTATTTTAAGACCCTATATGCTGAGATTACAAAATATCTAGGATTCATTATCCTCTTTCTACATCGTCAACATCATATTTATTTTTGATGAGATCTATTCAATTCAAAGACGGCTTTCATGTTTCCCTTGAATTATATAGAAGATAGAAAATTAAATTTTATAACTTTATTATTAGATTGTTAGAGAATCTTGGTCTGAGTAGTTCTATAGGGCATATTAAAGTATAAATATCTGAAGGTAATAGTAATAAAAAAATCACTTGGGCTGTCAAATTCACACCACATAAAAAATATGAGTATTTTTTCAGACCTAGAAGTAATTAAAGAAGTGAAAATATATTAGGTCACTGTGTTAAAGGCTACGTAATTTACTAACAGTTTTCAAGGTGTAAACAGATTTTATGATTTTTTATTTATGTATGAGATTTAGTAAATACAGGCCTCGGAATCACCACACTATTCGCACTATTAGAAACTTTTTTAGCGATTACACTTTTTCCATTATTTCGAAAAAATAACACTAAATATTTTCTCACAATTATCCGACGATGCCATAATTTCTTTACTTATCCTTAAAATATATTTTGACCTAATATGTTACTTAATTTTTAATGACATAATTTTTCTCGTGAATTGATTTAGGGGCTACACAAGTATCACATTAGACGATTAAGTGGGAGAGGGGTATTTCTGTTTTTTATTAATTAACGAAGTAGTTAAACTTTCGACCGAGTAGTTTATTTTACAACGAAAAACTATGATTTCTCAACAAAAAATGTAATAGTTAGTATTTCAAGCAAGAAACAGTTTTCTTTTAAAATATAAAAGTGGAATTGAACAGAAGATAAATTTTCTACCAATAATGATGAGTTTTTGACAATATACTTACATTTTGAACCAAATAACCAATAAGAGCCATTTTTACCAGAAAATACGAATTTTTAACAAAATACATACATTTCTAACAAAATAGTTGAATTTTCAACCAAAAATATTAATTTTCTACCAAAAAATACGAATTTGCAACTGATTACATCAATTTTCAATTAAAAGTTTGAATGATAGATGTGCGCTAATCCCAATTTTATTTTATTATTTTTAGTTCATATTCTATTTTTTCTAAAAATTTCTAACTGAATAATTAAATTTTCAAACAAAAGTGGAGAATTTTGTACAGAATAGTTGAATTTTCAAGAGAGAGAATATTAATTATCAACAAAGAAAATTAAGTTTCGACCAATCAGCTTATTTTTCAACAAAACAGTTAAATTTTCAGTGCAAAATAATTTTTAACAACAACAAAATTAATTATATTTGATTTAATATTTATGTACATATGTAAATTTTAAGGTTGTTCAATATAAAATGTTGTGAAAATTTAATTTTTTTATCTGTTCTAAACCTTAAAACATACAAGCATACACAAAATAATGTTCACGAATCAAATAACAAATTTTTTATATTGCCTACTTATTTAAAAAAAGTTGATTTGTTAGTATATTTTGTCAGAAGAGTAAATATAGGGATTATTAAACATTAAAAAATCATAATTTTCACAAATTTATAAAAAAATTAGTTTTTTTAATTTCTAAAAAAGTGCTCTAACGATTGTATTAAACTTGATATAAATCTTGTTAAAATATGTCCAGGAAACGATGGAAGCAATCAAATTTACAGTACCCGAAAATTTGATTTAAATACCATTTTTCAACACCGTGACAAGTCTGGTAAAAGACTAGACCAGACTATTAAAAGAATTAAGTTTAAAGAAAAAACATTTAGATTTTCTTATTGGGTTCTATTAATTCAGTTCGCATTTAAGTGTAAAAACTAGAAAGAGAGGGAATAGGGAAAATATTATGTAAAGCCTGCGATAATTAAATAGGAGTTTTGATGAGTTATAGACTGAAAACATTTCATGCCCCTATTTTGACACTTTTTAAACCATTTTTTTTTATTCAAAGCTTCCCAGTGTACAAACAATTTTCTGAAGAATTACCCAAAAATTCGAAAAGAAAAAATAAGGAACCTTTAGGTACGCTTTTTTTAAATTGATACTCTCCTCAATGAAAGATACGTACCAGAGGTTTTCTAAAAAAAAATCGAGAAGACGCAATTTTGACCCATGTTCGAAAAAAATGCATTTTAAAAATTGAAGACGGATGGTCATCGAGCCGGTGTAAAAGTATTTCGAAGCGTCGCACAATGGAGTGAAATCGGAAAACGAGGTTCAAAATTACATTTAGAACGCAATTATTCACCGATTTTAGATTGTTTTTTGAATGTCGATTTTTTTAATTTCACTTTTTATCTTCTAGACAACATTTTTCTTATACTTCTTGTCTTTTGGATTCAATACAAAGGTGCATAAGGAAGATAAAAAATTGTTAACTTGCATAGCTTATTGTTATAAACCAATTCTATTATCAAATTCTCGACATTAGGGGTTATTCGTCTTCAGTGATGTCAGTGATATTTTCTGAAGAAATTTTTGCCACTAATCAATATTTTTTTATTTTATAAACAAATTATATAAATGCACATTTTGGGCATTTTTAAGCGAAAATAAATCTTTTTTTCTTCTCGCCTTGCTAAACTTATATTGCCAATAAGTTTTTCTAAAAATTTTGCAATCTATTAATATTTTTTTGTTTCATAAACAAATTATATGAATAAATGCATATTTTGGGCGATTGTAAGCGAAAAGAAACAGTTTTTTCTTCTGTCCTTGCTAAAATTATATTGCCAATAACTTTTTTTTTAAATTGTTTGTCATGAATTAATATTTCCTTATTTTATAAACAACATATTTCAATAAATTCACATATAAGTCGTTTTTAAGCGAAAATATATCGTTTTTTCTTCTGATCTTGTTGAAGTTATATGGCCAATGATCTTCTATAGCAAAATGTTGCCAAAAATCGCTAATCGTTTATTTTATAAACAAATGTGCATTGCAAATATTCATAGGCAGAAAGCAATCCCTTTTCTTTTATTATTTTTATGTCTGCCTTTATGTCTGTTATTTGTCAGCACGATGACTTTTGAAATAATTAACCTATTAGATTGGTCTTTGGTACACTCTTTTATTGTCCTAAGTGAGCGAATAAAAATGAGTGAGCGGTTCAAAAATACTCTGTATATTTGTTTGTAGTATTTGAAAAGAAAAATGTTGATTTTCGATAGCCCTACAAGATTATCATAACAACTTTTTGAACTTTTTTCGAAAAATTGAAAATTCAAATTTTCACTGCACAAAAAATAATGAAAAATTAAAAACTGCATTTTGTGGTCAAACTATGCAAGATATGAAAAAAGACTTTCCATCCTAGACGCGTCGAGCCTATTTTAGTCAATTATTAGGAAATGAAGCAATAGGGCAACACAACTGCGATGTAGAACACGATGCGGTCGAAAATTCCATTAACAAAGTCTGGGTCACTGAAGTTAAGGAAATATATTTAGAAGTTAAAAAACGGTAATGCTGCTCCGTAGATCAGGGATAAACTCCAGTGCGAAGCACGAGATACGTGATAAGAATATGTTCTTTAAAGTCAAAGGAGCTTTAACAAAAGAGAATTCACAATCACCAAATTACTGCTGACGATTCTTTGACCTTTAATTTTGAAAATTCTGCGTACAAACACCGAGCGCGTAAGGCGAGGTAAATACAGTATCGAGCGCGAAACGCGAGAACTAATATTCGTTTACTTTAAAATATTTTTTACTTTAAAAACCAATCAGGTAAACAAATGCACATTCTAGGCATTTATAGGCAGAAAAAATCGTTCTTTCATCTAGTCTGGTTAAAGTTATATTATGATGTTCTTTGACAAAACTTTGCTTGTAGTCTTGTTGAAATTAGATTGGCAATGCTTTCTAGATGAACTCTTGTAGAACAATAAAATTTATCAAATTTATAAATAATTTAAATGAACAAATACACACTCTATATATTGCAATAAGTAGAAGAATCGGGGTGCTTTTTTAGCATGAGTCCCCTTGCGTCTCACGAATCAGAGTGCTATATTACTATAAGTTTTTCAGCCGTTTGTGGCAATGTTTTTTACATTAACTATTGCCGAAAAATACAATTTTAAAAACTTATAAGCCATTTGAATGAACAAATACACAATTACGCGTTCCATATACTACAATAAGTAGAAGAATCCTGGTGCTTTTTTATAGTATAGTTTAAGATTAAGTTGCTCAAAGCATTGTAGGCTTTGAGTTACACATTCAAATTGTGACGTTCGCGCTGCGCGCTCGATTTTTGACAAACATTTGTAAAAGCAAAATATTCTACAAGTCTTCTTTTAGATTTTTTTAAAGACATTTTGTAGGATTTTTCAAAAGCTATAATTTCATTTTGAGACTTTTTTCATAGTTTGCATCGTTTGACCATTCTAAAACTTTCTCAATCATATATTTTAAGAATATAATAAATTATTAAATACTATCTCTTTTTTTGGTAAATAAATTTTTTTATTAGTTTGTTTTCGTACCTTTTTTCGTTTTTCCACAAATTTTTCACTTTTATTTTTAATGCTCGTTTTATAAATAAAACCTAAAATACGTCACCTATAAAAAAAGTGATTTATAACAAATGGGTAGCTCTTTTTCGTTTTTTTTATTATCAATGTTGTTTTTCACGAATAAAACAAAAAGTCCTTTTAAGAAGTGATTATTAAAGAATTTGTATATATCTTTTATGATCAGAATTTTTTTAATTCATCTTTTTTCGTGTTCTGCATACTTTGGCGGCAAAATAGAATTTTTGATTTTTTATTATTTTTTGTGTAATCAAAATTGGAATTTTCGATTTTCCAAGAAAATCGAAAAAGCTGTTATGCTAATCTTGTAGGGATATAAAAAAGAAATGTTTTTCTTCTAATGACTTTTTTCGTATCAGACGTTGTTTGGCTTAACATTTTGATTTTCGATTGATTTTTAAAATTTTGAAAATATTATAACTCTTAGAATTTTCTTTTCATTAAAACAGTAATTAGAATAATTTGTTCAGCTTTTTGAACACTATGAATAGCCATTAAAAACATTTTTAAATATAAAAAAATGGTCCCAAAAAATTTGCAAATGCTCAAACTTTTTGAGTTTTTATCAAAAATCTCTGGTTAACGAGCTCGTTCTGTCTTTAAGGTCCTAAAAAAGTGTGCCAAATATCGATCTGATCCGTTAATTTTGTCGATAGTTATCGTATTTACGGACGGACAAACAGACGCCATCGTAAAAACTTGATTTTCGGATCATTCTAATACTTTCTCAATCATAAATGATGAGAATGTAAAAAAGCGTACCTAAAGGTCCCCTTGTTAGGTTAAGATGATCTCAGCGTTTTTGAATCTTACAGTCTAGTATACATCAATATAAAAAATTCAAGTATCAAACCCTCTGCTTGCTAAAGCTGCATAATATCCTATATATAGCTTCGATGTAAAAATAACATTTTTATCGTTCGTGACATTGGTCTCACGTGGACGTTATAATATCGCAAATAAATGAAAAAATAACTCCTCAGGATTTATCTTCGTCTCAATGGGTTCGTCCGTCCGAGCATCGGGGATGCCCGAAGCTCTTCGATCGATGTTTGTGGCAGCTTTCTCAACTCTGCCATTCAACGTAGTCTGGAAATGGGAAGGTGGCAAGATAAAAGATCTACCACCAAATGTCCGAACCGGTGCCTGGTGGCCTCAGCAGGAGCTTCTAGGCCATCCAAAATTGAGAGCTTTTGTGTCCCATGGGGGCTTACTGTCGCTTCATGAAGCTGCTTACCATGGTTCACCAACTCTGGTTCTTCCGGTATTTTGTGATCACGATGGAAATGCCGCCCAAGCTGGTCAGTCAAATAACATTATTTTCATATTTTTAGAAGATAAGTAATCCTTAAAGAGGAGGCCTTTACATTAAATGATAAATTTACCTTTATATATTGGTATGGTAATTATTACAGTACCCAACAACAGGTTCAAACGTAGATTTTTAAAGCATAAGACAGTACAGTAAAACATACAGATATTTACCCTTAACATCTGCTATCTTTTTGGGGATGTTAGACGTAAAAATAATTTTATGTTGAACTGAAACTTCCGAAATGTTAGAAGGAATCATCAAAGATGTAAAAGTCCTTGTCTGAGTCCAGTTAACGCCATACCATTATCGGTCACTTGACGAAGCTTATAGTCAATTTCTTGAAAAATCTTGTCGACATCTGTCGTTGAATTGATGAAGCTTATAGTCACTGCTTCGTATCGCATGTAAAATTGTGGAAAAATGATAATTATTTATATCTTGGTCATATGATATAATAATAATAATGTTGTAAATTGTTTGGATCAAGTAAATTAATACATGCAGATGTTAAGTGTGACCATCCATTTTTCTTCGTGTTATGATAATATGTGTACGTACAATGAAACGATGAAACCAATGAAAAAAAATCCAGCCTTAGCCGCAAAGTGTTTAGATTATTATTATTATTATTACACCATTAAGCCGTTTCCCTTTCGGGGTAGGCGTGACTCACTCGGTAGGGAGGGGAG
>JAAAKG020143652.1:0-11315 GCA_010014905.2 Druon quercuslanigerum
TATGTATATAGGCTTCAGAAACAACTTATGTAATTTGGATAAAGTGGAAAATGAAATAAACTTATCTTTTCGTTCGCATGTTACATGCTGTAGCCCGACATTTTTGGAAATTAAAATTAAAATTAAACACACTTTTTTGATGTGATGGTTGAAAACCAAAACTTTATTGCGCCACTGAAATGTTTTATCTGCGACACACCTGCCAGATCATTCTTGAAAAATACTTTGGGCCATGGAGGTAAATTTTTTTGTGAAAGATGTGGAGTTGAGGGTCAAAGAGTCAACAATAGAATGGTTTATCCATCTACGGACTTAAACGCAAGGATTAATAAATCGTTTAAAAACCGATCACAAGCTGAGCATCATCATACTGGACAGTCTACATTGCTGGGAATCATCGGAATGAACATCATTACTTGTTTTATATTAGATTTTATGCACCTGTGTTGCATTGGCATAATGAAAAAATTATTAGAATATTGGCTTGCTGGTAATTTGAACTTTAGATTAGGTCGAAGAAGTAGACAAGAATTAGCCAAGAGAATCAAATCGTTGTCCAAGCAAGTACCTTGTGAATTTCAACGAAAACCAAGATCAACTGATTATGTCGGTAAATGGAAAGCCACGGAATTTAGTTTTTTTTTGCTATATGCTGCTCCTATTGTTTTAAGATATCTATTAGACGATCATCTTTATAATTATTTTTTATTGCTTTTTGTAGCTTGTAGAATTTTATGATCCAAAATTCTTTGCAATCAATACGCCATGCATGCAAAGCAATACCTAAGAACATTTTTTATTGCTATGAAAGATTGTTATGGTCCAGAGTCTCAAATCACAAACGGCATTTCCTTTTTAGAGCTACTTAGGGCAAATGAAAAAGTGGCTTCGTACCACAAATCGACCTTTATCGCAACTGTGTCGAAGATTCCATGAGCAGAAATATCTTAAAAACAAAAAACCATCTTTATCACCCGATTTACAAGTTTTGGAAGGAAACAAAAATAATGTAGAAAAAATGAAGTTTAACGAAGTTACAATCTGCAACTCGTCTCCTGACAACATGGTCTTGTTGCAAGAGAATACAGTCGTTATTATCAAGAAAATATTTGGCAATTTGACAAACTTGCAATTTGAAGGTCAAATTTGGGAAAAAAGGAAGCCACTTTTCACATTCCCGACTAATTCAAGTCATTTAAAGATCTGGAAATTGCAGGGAAAAGTAACACGCAGAACTGTGACTTACCACGTCAATAAAATCTCAAGTAAATTAGTTAAGCTATCTTCAAATTTAAAGAAAAATCAGCCAGAAAGGACATTTGTCATTCCACTTCTGCATTAACCCCCTACCTTCTAATGTGGTCAAGAGGGTATATTATAGCAGTTAATAATGAAAAAAATATGTTTAAAATTGTAGTATTAACGTTCTGTAAAAAATTAAAGTATTCTGAAAATGGTTTTCAAGGAGAATTTATGTAAAAATTAAGCAATTGAATTGAGTTATTATTACTAATTAGCTATAAGCATTATATTTTTATATATTATTATTAGTTTTTGTTGCGAAATATCACATTTCACTATTCCAAAATAAAATACAAAAATAATTATTGGAAAAATCGCTGGTAAAATTGTTGGTTTATTTTCGTTTCCAAATTTAAATTTTCGCGCCAGCACACAGATGTATGTAAAGACGGGGTATTTAATGCCATCTTCACTCTTCCTTAGTTGAGCGTGATCGAGCGTCGTATTCGCATCTGAGCTTTCGAAGTGTACGGTTTTTTGGTTTATTACGTGAGTTTTACGGATTTCACAGTGACTTCTTGTGTTTATAAATAGTTTTCTGAACTCTGAAGGATTGATTACATTTATGCATTATGTGGAACATGTTTTATTGAAACTAAGGAGCTACAACCAAAGAAGTGCCTGAGCGTCAGCTAGAAGTCCGAAGCCATTTGCTTTTAACTCTTTACTCTCCAAGATCTTCAAGGTGCATAAAAAGTATTTACCATCTATCATTAAAGGTAGGAATAGTATATATTTTTATAATCATAATCTTAAAAAACATAAATATTCTACGTATTTCAATGCCTCTACTTGCTACACTGTAACGTAACGACTTTGAGGTTAGGTAAAGGAACTATACTTCAAAAAAATGGCTGCCATTTTTTGTCGCGGACATCTTAACGAAATAACCTAATATTTTGATCTAACCCCTCGCAAGCAGACACTACAATTTGTGGGTGACTTATTCTAATATCAGATTCCGTTAATTTTTCAACTATTCAAGTACACTGCGCGATAAGATTAAAGATGCCATGAAAAGTTCGAATCAGAGCCAAGAACTTCGGCCGTCTTGACTTTTTTTACTGTACGCAGTACCTTTCTAGACAAAACTGATTGGACCCGAATGTTTGTTCTATTATTTTATAAAATCCTAACCTATACAATATATTTCCTCAAAGATGTGTTCAAAAATACATAGCTTTGTTTTAGAAGGAAAAATTCACTGCAATCTTTATTAGATAAAAATAAAAGTAGGTATTATTATTATTAATGTTAAAAATTTGAAGCTTCATTGAAACTATCCTCAAGAAAATCTGCGAGGATTTCGAGATACCTCGAGGAAAATAGCGAGTCAGTCAATTAATCTTTACGGTTTTCCCCGCATTTCAACAAACTTCTAACCTTAAATCCACTTTCCATATTTAATGTACGAATATAATTATTATTTCTTATTTTTAGAAATGCCCTTTTTGAATTTTACATTTCCCAATGTGATTCAAAAAACTGCGGCTGTTAAATATGAAATTCCTAATGATGAAGTTATTAGAACTGTAGGTACTAAAGTTTGCCTGCAATTTGAGAATCACCCTGGTGTAAAATTCCTGTATTTTGTTCAAAAGTCCGCTTTTTGGATAAGAAATTAAGCTAGTTTGTCGAAAATTCAACTACTTGGTGAAAAATTCATATGCACTGTTAGAAAGTTGTCTTTCTGGGTAGAAAATTAGTCTAGTTTGTTGAAGGTTCAACTTTTTGGTATAGAATTCAATTATCTTGGTTGAAAATAAACTTTTTGTTAACTGTCTTCTAAAAAATTTGTCTTTTTGTCTTCAAAATTCAAATATTTTTTGAAATTTTAATGTTATGTTTGTAAAATCGCCCATTTAATTAAAATATTATCTTTTTATGCTAAAAGTTCAACTGATTTATTAGAAATTTAATTATTTTGTTCAAAATCTGTTTTTAAATTTGACTGTTTTTGAAAAAAATGTTTATTTTTTTATCGGGATTTTTTAAAATGAAAAACTCGTATCTCGTACTAGAAGGTTCATCTATTTGGTTGGTAATGTAGTTTTTTAGTGGGAAATTAATTGCGTTGCTAAAAATTCGTCTTTTTGTAGGGAAAATTCATCTCTTTGGGTATAGAAAATCTTTTTTGACTTAACTCTGCTTTAAAATCTCATAACACGTTTCTCCGAATACAAGAAAGTATTCTTTAACTAGACTGATTACTAATTACACTGTAATTTACGAAATGCATTACATGATCAGCTAATTGTGTTGTATGAGGAAGTGAATTTTTTACGCTTTCTATATTATAAGTATTTTGAACTATTTAAATAAAAAAAAGTCTTATATTTTATCCAGATATAATTTAAAAACAAAAAGTAAATAACTGTTTTCAAATAATTCCCGCGTGATCGAAGTGCTGCCTCCAACATGGCCGTGGCCGACCTGAAAATCACCTGGCGTCCCGATTGAGGACGAGAGCCGACCTGAATCGTTCCAAATCGGTTTCCACTAACCACAGGAACTAAAAGCTTTTAGGTTTCAGTCCTGAACTTAGTGTGAACTTGGTTCACCCTCGCTCGCCAGCCAGCCGCTCAATGCTAATTCAGGCTCAGCATCCCTCTTTTAAAGAGGGATTTCCCGTGCACACCTCCGCGTCACGCGGAAAAGCGTGGCGTGATGCTCGCGACTGCGCTTTACATGGCGCCTAGATGCTGGCCTTGATATATAGCTTAGTATCGCGGGTTGCTGTTCGTAAGGGAATGGACAATTATCTTACAACATCTCCCCATTTGAGAGGAAATTTTTACTTTTATGGAAAAAGTACAAAATTTCTACTCAAATCCTATTCAAACTTATGTTTAATTGAAATATATTTATAAAGACACTAAAAATATGAGTTAAAATAAGAAGAATAAACATTATTTACAGTTCGTGTCATATTCTCGCCTGCACTGTTTCAAGTAGGTCTTCTCCATAAGTACTCCTCTTTTCCTCTTCGTGGCTGCTTCCATCTTCTGGATTCGGTGTACGCGTTTTACATTTTTCGATTCTCCCGCGAGTATTTCTCCATACACCTTATCACGTCGACTTGGCTTCGGTCCTCTTCTTCGATTTTCATGAGGAGCAAGATTCTCCTCAGACACTTTAGTTAATCTTTTGGGCTGTCAGTCTCCAAATCTCGGATGGCCATTCTGGTAAATTCTGGTTCATCTGTGTTCGTTTTCCTATTTCTCACATCCTTTATTACATTTTCAGTTAGTACCATTGTACTCCCCGGTTCAGCCCTCATTTTCTTTCTCTTTTTCTTGAGCTCTTCTTCTGATGGTATTTTTCCCCACTTGAGTTCGAAAACACTTTTGTAGGCTATTACATGACTCATATTTCAGTCAAGACTCAGGGTTTGCGTGGCCACGGTTCGAGTGAGCTCAGGATTCTCGTTTTGTGTAGCGACTTGCATAATGTCTCTGCACAGATTGAAGGATATACAGATACTGACCTCTTCCAAGATTTTTGTCATTGCATATCCCCTAGGCCCATGATGTCAAGCCCTTGCAATTCGTTTGCTACCTCTTTTCTTTTCCTTATGTTTTCTCCGCCTCTTTCTATCTTTTTTACCCTGTTGTCGCATTCTGTATGATTTTATCGCCTTGTCTGGCTCTTCGAGTTTGGCTCCTTTTTCCTCGCTGGAATTTTTCGCCCCTTCTTCTTCGTTGATTTTAGTGTTGTCGATGAGTTCTTTCTCTTCTTGAAGATCATTCTTTTTTCGGAATATAATTCTTAAGTGGGTGTTCCTTTAATTCCCATAAATGTTATATTTCGTGTTTTAAAGTCAATTATGCTCCTCAAACTATCCAAAGTGTCTACTTTCATAATGCAGGTACTAGATAGGCCAGGGACAATTTCAAATTCTAATGATATTATATCACTAAGAAATATAACACTTAGCTTTATTTTTTATTATGTTTAAAATTCGGTTCCCTACTGGACATTGAACTGCTATGTTTTCAATTGAAGTTATGATAGAGTTTTTTAATTTGTCTTTATTAGTTGTTATAAAATCTTCTGTTAAACAGCTAATCTCTGCTCCTGTGTCGATCATAACTTCTGTTGGCACTGTCTGAATATTTATGTTAATATTGCAGCATCTTGTTCTTGGCCGATTCTGATCATTCTCATGTTCTTCCATAAGTTCTTCTCATGGATTGCATAATCCATTAATAGTTTAAATTATTTTATTAGCCGCTTCTCTTTTATTATTTAGGAGAGCGGCTCCTCCCAGTTTTCGGAACTCATACTATTGGTTTGTGTCTCCTCCTCTTCGTGTACTCTTGTATTTTCGTTATCTATGTTTAAATTTTGCACCCGGTAAGACGTCGGTGGTTGCCTGCGCCAATTACCGACCTCGTTGTTTTTATTGTATCCGCCCATCCCCGCTGGTCGTTGTGGATAGTTGTGCATTGGGCCTTGTCTTATTGCTGCCGCCTTAGCAGGTGTTGCAGCGTGGGCGTCTCCTCTCCTTGTTCGCTGCCCCCTGTACCAGGGTGTCTTGCGGTGCATCTGATTCATGCCTTTTTCTTCCATTTTCTTCTGACGTGGTTCCTTTGACTCCTCCCTCATTGAGTTTATTTGCACAATTTTGTTGAATGTCTCCAACAGCTCGATTAACTGGTCCACCTCTTGGATCCCTCTGCCAATTATTGCACACTTTACTTCTTCATTAAAGTTTCGGGATAACTTGTGTATAATCTGCATATCCGTGAGTGGAGGGTTAAGTTGTTTTGCCTCAGTGTAGATATTAATTGAATAATTTGTTCTTGAGACTTCTTTATTTGGTATATGGTTACCAAATTATATCTTTCTACGTATCTCATGTTGTACTGTCTCTCCCCAGTATCTTTTGAGAAAACGTATTTTGTTATCAAAAAGAGTTCTTGCTTTACTTTCTGCTTTGATTATCTGCCACCAATTTGTAGCCGATCCTGACAGAGAACGTTCTATCAGGTAGTTTGTCTCCTTTTCTACAGGCCTTACAGCTTGCCAGTATTGTTCAAGCTGATTATTATATAAAATTGGATTTTCGTCTTCTTTGAATTCCGGTAAGATATACCGGATTTGTGATCTCCTTGAATCATTGCTTTCTTCCGAATTTCTCGTTTCTTGTGATTGATATACTGACGCAGTTTCCAGTTCTTGATTTTCTTCTCTCGTCTACTGTAGATTTTCTATCTCTTGTCGTATATAGTCAAATTCTTCTCTGTTTTGGTTGTTTCTTTCTTCTTGTTTATCTTCCCATTTCCTGATTTCTGTCTGGAGTGTTTCGTTGAATTTTCTCTTAAGACTATGAATCATTCTTCAAATTTCTTGAAGGGTGATTTCTTGATTATTTTCTTCATCTTGAGGATCTTGAGGATTTTCTTCCTCATTCTCACTAAGAGATTTTCGCGTTCTGGGTCTCCCCATTTTTCAGCAGGTTTTCACAAAAAGGAACTCAATCTTTTCCTAACACTTTGTAATTTTTTTCACTTTCAAATTTTAGTTTCCCGAAATTGCTTTTTCTTTTCTTCCAACAAGAATTTATCTAAAGCTAGCATAGCCTTATTTTTGTTTTTTTTGACTTCTCGGTGGCTACAGGTAAATTTTTTCAAATTTCTTTTTCCCTAGCAGTCTACCTAATGCCTCACAGGCACTCATTTTTACTAGAATCTTTACTTCTTTTTCTACTCTCCGAGTCCCACGTTTGGGTGCCGATAAAAGCTTCTTACTCACGATATTTACCGAGACTCTAAAAAAATATAGAAAAAGTCGATTTTTTTCCAATTTTTTGGGACTTCGAAGTCAATTACGGAGGTTGAAAAATATTTTCATGGATTTATCGTTGTACAGGTTATCAAGATTTTTTTGAAATGTAGCGTTTTAAAGAAAATCCAAAATAAAATTCATCATCCACATATGCACTCCTCACCTTCATTTGATCACCAAGGGTATAAGTACTATACGTAGCATTGATTTGTTTTTGTAGATAAAAACGGTGATATACTGGTGATACATAACTTTTCTTAAAGTATCAAAAAATGCGCTAATCCGTGCGAAATTGTTGGAAGTATGTAGGAAAAAAATTGCAGCTACAAATTACGGTAAGCTTCGATTCTTCCTTGGCTGTTATTTGACAAATAAGGCAACATATATTGAAGTCACTACTAACACTTCTGTATGCAATAGGGCATCGATCACGGTTATTTTTAAAAGTTGTTTTAATTAAAAAGTTACATCATTTTTTTAACTGAAATCGTCGTTTGTAGATGAAAAGTCTATAATTCCACATACAATTGAATAATTTCGTGCAAAAATTTAATACTTTGCAATGCGGAATCATGACTGTATAGTTCAAAATTGTATTTTTACCTTTAAATTTTATCAGAAAATCAAATGACCTCGAAAAAATCGTCTTCTTGTCTTGAAAATTTTACTCTCTGCATCTCTAATTAATTTTTTGATCAAAACTTTATTGTTGTTAATTCACATTCTTTCATTGTATGGGGCATTAGTAGCGATTTTAACAATTTGCTTATTTCAAAGATGGATGTTAAATACTCAGTATTAATATTATAGTAAATGTATGCTGTGCTCATTTTTGACCTAAAAGTTTTAAAGAAAGGAATACAGTTGAAAAATATATGGATGTGACATGAAAAAGATCAGCACGAAGCATTCCACGATCAAGGAGGCTTCGCCCTGATGCAGTACCAACTGAAAATTTACCCGCATAGCCTGACAAACCAAATGAGATTGCAAAATCAAGTGAAAACTCGGAGACAAATACAGGAAGTACTTAGGATGGTAATGACGACCTGCCTGAAGCAGAAAATAATATAAGAAATGGCGTATCTGCAAATGAGACCTCTCATGGTGTACCAAACAAGTCATTAGTGGGAACAAAATATGATGAAATGTTTCAGGCTTTCTTTTCTTCAATGCCCTTATTTGATCTAAAATCGGAAGAATGCCAAGCAGATTTAGTTTAACACTTGAGGGATTTACAAGAAGACATGCAACGCAACATAAAAGATCTCGAAGAAACTGAGATAAGGATAAAGTGCACAAGGAAGTGGAAATAGCAATGTTAAAAAAAGAAGTAGGAAAGGCAACAAGAGAAACAGATGCCGCAACAAGAGAAGCAGAAAAAGTAAAAAAGGTGAAGAGAGGAGCATGTGAAGCGTTTCATTCAGAAATTGTACAATTAAAAAAGAGGGAGGCTTCTGGGAAAGAGAGTGCCACATCTATAAAGTAAGGATGGAGTATGTGAAACACAAATTAGGTTTTTGCCATCGGGAGAAGACAGCGATGATGGACAGATTGAAAGACATTTTTACACCAGGTCAAGTCAAAATGTTATTTCATTCCCGAAAGCAAGACAGATGGAGTAACGAGGACTTTGTAAGTGCTATTTCTTTGCGGGCAAATTGTTCGAAAGCATACAATTACATGAGGAAGATTGTTAAAATCCCCTTACCCGGACTGCCATTCTTAAGAAGATGGATGGAAACGTTTGATGTGGATCCCGGTATACTGAAAGGTGTTCTTCGATTAATAAAAGAGAAAGGGAAGACACTTAGTGTACGGGACAAAATAACCGTGATTAGCTTTGACGAATTTTATCATCTCCTCAATTCTGCATTGACAGGAATAAATAAAAAGTCATTGGACCTCACAAGGCTTGCCAAGTTGTCATGGCTCGTGGTTTGTTCACGAAGTGGAAGCAAGTCCTGTATTAAGATTACGATCAGCCTATGACGAAGGCAATTTTATTCGAAATAATCCGAAAATTGCACGACAATGGCTATATCGTTGTTTCGATGGTGTCTGGCATGTACACTAGTAATACAGGTTTGTGGAAACAACTTAGGGTCGGGACTAATAAGGCTGAAGACACAGCCAACAATGCACAGCCCGATAATTCCACTAAGGAGAAAAAAGAAAAAGCTTCTCCCAAGCAAGTGCACTTTGAGCACCCGTCAGACAGTACACTCAAAGTGCATGTATTTGCAGACGTCCCACATTTAATTAAGTTGGCCAGAAATAATTTATTTAATACATTTTTCTCGCATAACAATAGCAAAACTGACAAAAAGTATCTAGAACAATAATAACAGATAAATAGGAATGATTTAAAGATTGCCTTTTCGTTACCCGTAGATCAATTAAATTGCACGGGTAATTCGTGGCAAAAAGTAAAATTAGCGACACAGATTTTTTCAAATAAAAACGCAAAGGCACTCAGTTATTGTTTAAAGCAAATCGAGTTAGGAAATTCAAATTTTGATTGTTTTAAAGGTTCTGAAGAATTGTGTCGCGTTTTGCACCTGTTTAACGACTGTTTTGACTTATTTAATGCGAGAAGTAAGTGCGAACACGCTAAAGGTTTCGGGGTTCATTTGTCGGTGCAGAATGTACTGTTGCAGAAAATGACTCAATACATCACCACATTGAGGGTTGGAAAGCACAAGGAAATGATTCCTTCTCTAAAAGGAATTCATTTAAATAACTTATCTCTGCCAAGCATGTACCAACATTTGAAAGAGAAATACAGTATCGAGTACATTTTGACGCACCGATTAAATCAAGACGTCCTGGAAAACTTTTTCTCTTTTATTCGTGGGGTGGGAAGAGGATATGACCACCCAAAAGCTTTGGAGGTGAAATATCGCTTACGATGGTAAATTTTGGGGAAGCATGCTGTGGTAGCGCTTTCTGATGGATGTGACGTCGAAAAAGATACCTCAGAAGGAAGTCTTTTGAACGTTTCCGATTTGCAAAGTCGAAATTCAGACGTAAATCTCGACTTATATATCTGCAGTGCAGATGGTGATGCACAAGAGGACTTCGATGTTAAATTTCGATACGACAACTGAACCTCTTGTTGGTGCACCCGACTTCTGGGACGCTGATTGAGGAGCAGAAATCTGACGAGGCGCAATTGTAAACTGGCACCAAAGAGAAAAACGATAATATTCATGGCAAGTATTCCTTAAAAAAAATTATACAAAATTCTGAAAAAAATCCTCAGTTAATATAAACTTGCAAATATGTAATGCTTCAAGTATCTTGAATTGTATTAATAAATATCTATATTCATATAAGTATTCCTACTATTTATAATGTTGGGGTCTTTGGTAATAATTTCCACATGAACGGAAGCAATATGCTTCATATAATTTCCAATGTAATTTTAACTTATCATGTAACTTCTTTTCAGATGCTACGCTTAATGATGAAGAACTTCAGAGTGAATTTGGCAACTTCGGGTTAGACGACAACTCAGCTGGAATCGTTGAAGTAGATCTCATCAAGAATGGAGCGGAAGGCATAGAAGAAAACAAACTTTCTGAGCGTGTCTTTCTTAATGAAGACGTGATCGGAGACCAACGCTTGATAAGTCATTCTCATGATTTTAAAATGAAACACGGTGAAGAGGTAAAAAGGTGTAAAGAGGAACTACAGAGCGATGAGAATGCGGGTTAGTTCTTTAAAAGCCTGCTGGAATTACTTGATGTAGAAGGTAGAGATAAATTAACATTTTTATTCTCTTTTTTATAAAATTTTGGAAAAATTAGCGGCGCAGAACGTTTAACACCTGAGACGCTTCCGCATGCATCCTACCATTAGGACTCACCATGTATTAATATTATTTTTTTCAACAACGTTCTTTTAATTAAACTGTAATCCTCTTTTTAATGCAGTTACGTCTTTCAAAGACTACAATCCTTCGATTGACTAAAGTGCACTTTTAAAAGCGTTAGAAGAAACTCTTGCCAGTAAAAAAATTTGCCAAGAAGGACTAAAGTACGTGGCAGGATACGTCGCTTGGCGATTCTCAGAGGATCGAAGAAACCCGCAGGTGACTAGATTTGCCACATATCGAACGGGCATTTAAAGTATCCATCGGAGAAACTTTTGAAGGCTGCTGAAATTATGAATCAGGAGTTTGAGATTTACCATGGAAAAACATTTTCCAACGAAGAAAA
>JAAAKG020143653.1:0-11315 GCA_010014905.2 Druon quercuslanigerum
GAATTCTTTCTGCATCCCTGGATATATTATTTTATTTCTATAAAAGAAAGACGTGTGAGTTCGAAACATCCTGGGACATCACAAAGGCCTTGATTACTTAATGGATTTCACAAAGATTTCAATAATTTCCTAGATAGTTTAAATATTTCGCAAAGGTTAAAATGATTTCCTAAAGATTTCCAAGTTTCAGCAAAAGATTCAGATAGATTAGAAATATTTCACAAAGAATTTTACGATTTCCCCAAGGTTTCAAGAGTTTCATAAACATTAATAAATATTTAAAAAATATGTGAAATATTTCGAAAAGATTTCCAAAGGTTTCGGAAAGTTTCATTAAGATTTCAATGATTTTCGCAAAGATTTCAGATCAAATAAAATTATTTCACAGAATTCATTATTTAAAAAAGATTTTAGGTTGATTAAAAAAAATCAAATGGTCTGCTGCATATAGCTCATTAGTCCCCAACGTTGCGTAAACGAAAAATTTTAAAAATATATTTTTTTCAAAACATGTTATTGATTGAAATGAATTATTTTTGGCTGTAGCTTGTTCCCAACAGAACAGAAAGTATATTTTTTTAAAGAAATACGTCGAAATAATTAAAACGTTTATTTTTCGTAAATTTATGAACTAAGCTGAAATTTGGGATTATCTCTACTATGTTTTCATCGATTTTATTTTCCGATTAAGAATACAATGGAACTTTTTTTATTGACAATTTAGATTGAGCTGACCTAAAGCAAATGATACTTGAGACAGTGTTTATAGTTTTTGAATGCATGACCCGGTTTTTATTGTTGCGTCTACGGCTTTAATACGACGCCGTGGTTCAGTTCTGTTGTGACGGGATCAAGAAAAGATTTAAGTTTTTAAAAAGTAATCGCGCTAACACGTAGTTAGAACGACGTTTCTTTATTCCGAATGGTCATATAGTATTATCTAGAACTGACGCGCTGGGCCAAAGCACTACGATATATAGCCCTTTAAACTTATCTAAAGTACATGGGCATATGCTACTGTCATACTGTGTTGTTATTCATCGTAAATGGTTATAAGAATTAGTAAAGTGCAGCTTTGAAAAATATCGAACTGAAGTAAGTAAATTACACAATTTAAATACAAAGTATGTATTATTTCATTTACTTAGTAAACCTTTTTCTCAAGTAATTTGTTTGTTATGTGATTTCTTGGAAAAACAAAAGACCTCTATCAACTGCTGAGATCTTAGCTATATATTGCAGGAGGATAAAGATTTATTGGAGAAGAGCTTGATGATAACATACGTGAAAATGGTGCAGATTTACCAGACTGTGCGTGGACCTACGCAATACATGCATGTTTACTTGATACTTCTGAAGATTTAGATAAGCAATCTTTATCATCAAATCAAAAAAAGCAAAGGTATGTAAAACAACTGTAAACAATCATTTAAAGATAGCTCTTCCGAAATAGACAAAAGAAAACCCAATATACACAACAGAACCATGAAATGAAGAAAAAACTAATTTGGAAGAAATTGAAAATAGAATTTGCGGTAAAACCCTTTCGAAGTTTTTTCATTGTACTTTAAAGACGACGTATGAGAAAACATAATTTTTTATGCAAAAAAATTTGCTCATGATAATAATCGGCATTCATTTGACATTGACAAAAGTGCCCTAAAGCGATTTTTCAGCATACTTATTTTTTCAGGGTACCATACGTTACCAGCTACAAAACTATATCGGTCGTAAGATGACATAGGCGTTATGTTAGTTAGAAACTGTATGAGTAGAAAAAGATTCGATTCAATAAATCTAAACATACATTTATCAGATGAAAACGATCTTGATAAAAGCGACAAATTTTCGAATCTAAGGTCTCGTTTTGATTTCATAAATGAAAAGAACATGCATTTTCGGCGTCTATTGTATTTCTAATGACTACTTAACAAATTCTTACCTTACGGCTGAAAAACAACCACTAGCGAAAACGATTTGGGACTAAGAGAGAACGTGTTACTGGAACTATTGCCAGTTGTTCAGCAACCATTGCTTCTTTGCTTGTTTTTCGACAACCTTTTCTCTTCTTACAAGTTATTCTGTTTGTTGAAAGAAAATTGTTTTTAGGCTACTGGGACAATTCCTGAAAACCATACATGTGACAGCAGAATGAAAACTATAAAAAGCATAAAGAAAAAAAATCGTGGTACTAATCATTTTTCTTTTAACAATGAACAAAGAATTTTGTTGGTTAGATGGAACGACGGTTCTGTGGTGATAGTTGCAGCAAGAGGTGTTGATTTACATGAAAACAGAATTTGCAACTACAGAATCAACGTGAAAGGAAAAAAGTGGTGGTTGCCTTTCTTCGCAAATTTGATTTACAGTGTAGTATGGTAATTTCTGGAAAATATAGAATTTGGCAAACAAATAAAAAATGTCACAGCTGGAATTCAAGTCTAACATAGCAGTCACTCTTATGAATATGGATGAACAATCCATCGAAAATGACAATCAAGATGAGGAAAGAAAAGATCAGGATATTTGATTTGATAATTATGGTCACGTGATAATGGAGGAGGAAAATAAAGCAAGAAGAACATGAAGACAATGCAAAAACAACACTAAATACATGCATACCAAGTCTCACGTGTATTTACACAAAAACATGTAATTTTTTCAACTTGATTAACAGTTATTTGAATATATTTTTAGTTTTAAAATGCAGTAAAAACATCAAATTAGTTATATTTTATAACCTTAAGTTCTAATGGGTTAATCGTTCAATTTCAGAGGAAGACAATTTAATACTCTGCCAATCCCTGGTCTACTTTTGCGGGGGAGAAGGCTTGACCCCTAGAGCTTGTCCTAATATTATTACTTATCACAAGAATTTTAAAACCTGTATGCAATAACAAAGTCTTTATATCTGCTCTAGTGGCTATAGCTGTATTCATCAGCGGCCTTAGTGGGAACAATATAGCATAAAATGCAACAAATCATGAAAAATATAGATCACAAAATTTATAATAATTCGCAGATAAGGTAATCTAGTCACGGATATTCCGTAAATAATGTGCTAATTACATTCAAAAAAATCAGCAATTAACTAGAACAAAAAGGGGACACTATTGTAAAGAAACTTCATTTTCAAAATTTAAACAAAATTGTTACCTTATTTAAGGGATGCCAAGATCTAAAAAGCAATAACAAAAAAAATGTATCATGAATTTCGCTCTGAGGCGAATACGTTGATCAGAAAATCGATTGTCGGAAAAAAATAGAATATTTGTAGCATGTCAAGATGTTCGATAAGTATTGAGGTATAAGCAGGAGGTTAGAAACAAGTTAGTACACAGCAGTAGGATATTCGGCAAAATTTGAAATAGGTATAGTCAGTCAAATTGAAAAAGGCGTCCTATTTGCTTCTTGAAGTCTCTCATTAGGTCTGCAGCGTTTAGGGTTCTTCAGGAATACCTCAATTTAGGTTGGCGCATATCATGAAAATGGAAAACCCGGAAAAATTTATCAGAAGTAAAATGATAAAATTATTTTAAATTAAAGAAAAAACAAAATAGTCATAATCTTGAAATTTAAGAAACTTGTGACTTGTAAATACTTGGCAACGTCACGTCAAATTGCTTTAAAAACTGTGATTTTCTTCTAAAAATTATTTTACTATCATAACTAACGCATAAAGACTAATTCATCAATAATCAATTTTTCATAGGCAACCGTAGAAAAAATCGGAGTTAAAAAGTAGGGGTATTTTTTTAATTAAAAAATAATGTTTTTGGCTGAAAATTCGCATATTTCAGTTTAAGATTCTTTGTTTTATTTGTATTTGTATTTGTATTTACTGACGAGAACTTCCCAGGGCTAGGTAGCCCTATAAGGAACATACGGTACATATTAATTAATAAAATGACACAAAGATCACATTAACGATGAAAGTTAAAATAGTTATTAACAAAAGAGTACTAAATTATAATTAAATAATGTTAGATTAGATCTATTATTTTCTGTAGAATGCAAATATATCTACGCACACGTACATATATTAAGTAATTGCATTAATACGCAGACTAATAAATCTTTATATCTTAATGACTAAAATGTTACCAATGCTTTTCGGGGTCACACGCATACTTGCAACTAACTGTTCACCTACATGCATTTTCAATGCCATGTAGTACCCAAAATACGCACCAGACCCAAAAATTTCTTGGGACTTTTCGACTTGAATTTTTTTTCTCTATTCACCATTACAAGGAACGACAATTCTCGTGCGACACCCTGTATAAGTAACCAATAAGGAGTTTTCTAAAGTGAAAATGTAAGGGTGCATTTCTTATTGTTATAGGTAGTTTGTTCCAAAGACGAGCTTCGCGAATAATAAATGACCTTTGCATTTTGCAAGTACGGTGTGACTGAATTTTTAGTATTTTTTTCCTTTCACGTAATTTGGAATGTGTCGGTTAATCTGTGTCAATAAAATGGAAAAGGTTAAGAAGGTAATGAGGAGCTTCATTGCTTACAAATTTTACTCTTTAATAAATAATAGTTGTTTTTTGACCTAAAATAAAGTTTTTTATTAAAAAATTTAATATATTGATCTTCTATAATATTTCCTGGGTAATAAATTTATCTATTTGTTTACAAATTTGGCCCTTTCTGTGTCAAATTAGTCTTCTTGCTTGAAACTTTTAAACTTTCTATCATTTATTTTTATTGGTGAGAATTTACCCATTAATTTTAGGTTGAAAATTTAATTATTTTGTTAAAAATTCATTTTTTCTAGTTGAAATATAAATTAGGCATTGTACAGATGACCGGCGCTGGGCGCTAGGTTATTATCCGGTATACTGCTCGGGTGGAGTCTGTCAAACAGCAGAATAGTGCAGTGTCTCCAGAATGTGGGATTTTTCTGCCCCCACCACTTTTCCGTATAGGATAAACACATTCAAACGCAGTGTGTCGGTGAGTCGGCTCTACTGCATGCTGCGCAGGACAGCCTCGTGTAGAGCCAAAAATGCTCGAGCACGAACCCGAACACCCCTCCCTATCCCGACTTCATTATTCATTTTCGGTGGCTAACTAGCTACTAGAAGTTTTTTAATAAACTGAATTTTGTATGGTGTGAAGAGAATGAAAGAAAGTTCATGCGAAAATTTTAAATGACTTTTTTTGTAATTATAAGATAAAATTGGAAAAAGATTACATAACATTTTTTATTATTATTTTAAATGTTTAAAAAGTAACTAAAACATACTGAAGCAAAGTTTTGCTTTTAGTAATTTTAGAAAAATTTAGGAACATAAATCTTATTAGGCATTCGTCTGCAATTCCGCTACACAATTTTTATTTTAGTATATGTTGGTTTGCAAAATGTGCTTCCAAAATAGAGTAAGTTTAAGAGATATTCAGAAATTTTGAAACGATTTGACAAGAATTATAACTGTAATGGTATTTTAAGCAATTTCAAGGTTTCACGAAATGGACAAAAATTCTTTCAGGTTTATAGGTATAATTAAAATAATTTTTTATTTTAAAAAATTAATTTTAAGATATTGCTTTGAAGATTTCAAAAGAATAAAAAAACATTTAAAAAACCGAAAAAATTTAAAGGCAATTTTTTAATTTTGCAGAACAAAATATAATAAAAAAAATATTTAATAGATTTAAAGAGCTTCTAAAAGAATTCAAACTTTAGAACACTTTTAGAAATGCAGGATAAACTTTAGGTGCTTTAAAAGAATCTCGAATGGTTTCAAGAGGACAAACAAAATTTTCATGAAATGCTTGGGAAAATTTAGAAGATTATAAGACAATGCCTTTAAATCTTTATTGGTTTTTAAAATTATGATCCTAATTCGAGACATCTAACAATATTTTGAATATTTAAAAAAATTAATTTACAACTAAATTTTATTACGAAAATAGTTTAATTTCTAAAAAAATGCATTTTTAGCTCAATAAATAAATTCCTAATTATAATACTTGAATTTTTAAACAAAAATAACACTTTTCTAACAAAAAAAGATGAATTTCTAACTGAGAAAGGATAATTTTTTGGCAAAAAACAACAACAAAATTTGCAACAAAATTGTTAAATTTTCAAACAAAAAAAATTTCAACCGAAAATGATAGTTAAATTTAGAGCGTAAGAAAGTGTTTTTTCAACAAAAAAAATTGAATTTCGAACACAAAAGTTAAACTATCAACCAAAAAGTCAATTTTCAACTAAGAATAATAATTTTCTATGAAAAATATGAATTTTCATCCAGAAAAGATAATTTTTCGAAACATTTTAACAAACTTTTGAATTTTTATGTTTAAAAATAAATTTTAAATTTTTTTAAATAATTATTTAACCAAAAATGCGATGCTAAATTTTCAGATGAAAATTGAATTTTCTACAAAATAGTTTAATTTTTTACGTAAGAAAGGAATTCTAAACTAAAAAATCTTAATTTTTCAGTTTTTGTATACTTTGAAAGGCATATTATTTTTTATAGTATTTTACTAACTAATGAAGATATTTTTATAATTTCATTCCTGAAATCTATTCCCCGAGGTCAAACATGGTACAAAAATGTCGAAAAAATCTTTTAGATCATCAACTATTTACTAATTTTTTGGTGGTAATAATCAGCGCGTAACATATTAAAACAAAATTTAGGAATATTCATACAAGTATTAATGTTTTTCATTTTTAAAATTATTGTATGCATAGTAACGTTTTTATTTGAAATTCTACGCCGGTTTTTTTTACCCTGTTTGAATTTTGGAATAAATCAAGAAATATTTGGTAAATTTTCGGAAATTTATGTAAGTTTTTAAATATTTTTAATCTATTTAAAACGACTTAAATTCCTATAAATATGTTTTAACGACTGAAATATTTCTGAAAATTTTGAAAAATTATTCAGTATCTGATAAATTGACTTATATTCTTCTAAATTTTTTCCAGGAATTTTAAGAAAAATAGTTTTTTCTTCTTGAAATATTTCGGAATTCCTTTAAATTGATTTGGAAGAGATTCAAATCGAATTTACTTAATTTTCTTTTTATTCATTATTCTTACCCAATTCAAAAATTTTTATTTGAAATTTTTTGCACTCTTCTTTACAATTTTCAGAAATCCTTTGGTATGTTTAAAAAACTTTTTTAATTTTCTTTTTAGACACATTTTTTTAAATGAAAAATCATTGGAAATTTTCACACGAATCTTGAGAATGTTCTGTATTATGTTCAACTCTATTAGTATACGTTCAACTATATCAGTACAAATCTCCTTTTAAATGGTTAATTTAATATTTATTTCTCATTTTGCATTAAATGTCATTCTAAACCATCCTGAAAAATGTATATCCTTTCAATAAACTTATATTATTACCAGTCATGATATGCATTAGTATTGCAACAAAAGTATTTTTACTCTCCTATTTTTATTTCATTAAAAAAATGGGCTTTCAATATAAATAAAAATTATTATTAAACATTTTACTGGGATTTGTGCTCAAAGGAATAGAGAAATACATTTCCCATAAGGGAATAAATTGAGTTTAGTGGTAATAGTAATTATTCGTATTATGGTACTCATAGTTGATTTTCATAAAAATCACTATGGGATTGCCAAACATTTGATGGTTTCCTACAATAACTGCATCCACCCGAATGTCCTATACAAAAAATAGATCCTCCGATGGCTCACTACAGCTAGAATTTTATGGTTCACTTCAACCACTACAGCCACCTGTATGTCCTATACATAAAACAGATATTTCGATTATCATCCTCCGAGGCCTAAATAAAATTTTATTTAATAATCCGGGTGGCTACAAAATACAAACTTAATACCAAATAACTATACTTCTAATATGTTTTATTATCTCCCAAGATATTTATTCACTTGTAAAGAACGTATTTGAAGTTACCTATAGAGATGCTAATCATGACGAAACTGGAATTTAATATACGGTTCTGATAAGCTGGAAGTCGCTTGTTTACATTTTTTTTAACCTATAAAATAAATTACGCTTTAAATCGTTAAATTTAGTTTTATTCCAATAATACCGTATTTCATATTTTTCCACGTGCGCAAAAATTCTATTGACCAATGACTCAGATAAAAGAAATAAAAATTTCAAAATAAAGTGTCAATCAAATTGGTTTTTATGGCTTATGCTTATCTAAAGCGATAGTCTTTGTTTCTTCAGGTGAAGATCAGAGATAAAAAACGTATTATATGTCATTTAAGAACATATTAATAAAATAATGTTTGTACAATTTAAGCAAACCAGCTTAAATCTCTCAAAATATTCCTTGATATTGAAATGAGGGTAAACACGTTTCATTATATACTGTTCTATATCACGCTGATATGCCAATCATATAAAAAGGACTAAATAAAGCTTTTTTCTTGAAGTAGACCGAGTTTGCCTCACGCCTGCATCTAGTTTTTGGATAATTTAAATAATAAAAATGAATTAACATCCTTAAAAAATTTCATTTAGTGCAAATTTTTTTCTTTTTTTTTAAACATGAGAGTGAATATATTAATATCGATAATCGCGATTGGTAGTTTCGGTTTTGGTGTAAATTGCGGACCTCCAGACTCTTCAAAGCAAATAGTTAGATTTATTAAATAACCAATTTTTTTCTGATGACGAAACATGAGTAAATGCAAAGAAAATAAAATTAGTAAAACAAGCACATGCTCTCTAAGATTTAAATCGAGTTTCCCCAAAAGAAGTTTTCGTTGTATTCTATTTCTATTTCGTTCATTCAGATTTAACAATTCCAGCAAGTTTTTAGCACAATAATTTTTTATTTTTGCTTCCCAGAACTAACATTCTTTCATCCAAATATTTACTAAATCTTATGGGAAAAAAGAATTCTAAGATATCAATGCCTATACCATTATTTTTTTAGACCATAATAATAATTCTTTTCAGAAAAGTATTGTTGAGGATTATGGCCATTCTTTTGAAGAACATTATGTTACAACGGAAGATGGTTATATTATCACTGTGCATCGATTATTTGACAATAGTGTAAAACCTCAAACGCAAAAACCAGTAGCGCTTTGCGTCCATGGCATCATGGGAAGTTCAATTGACTGGGTTCTTTCTGGACAAAACGTATCAATGGGTAAATTTCAAAACATATTAAATTTTATTATAAACGTAAAAAAATATTCTATTCAAGTATGAAAAAATATTATATGCTATTTAAGTATGAAAATGTATTCTATGGCTATAAAAATGTGTGACTTATGTCGAAAGACGTCATTTCTGAAAAATTCTATCATAGGAAGGCATTTAGAAAGCAAATTAAGAAAGAGAAAGAATATCCCAAAAGTCTTACATTTTAAAACTGTACTCTAAAAATTGTGTTGTCCATTTCTCTATAGAAATTCTTTATCTTTTAACATTTTTTACCCCGGATTTATTTGTTTTTCTTCCGCATAGAGGATGCTTTGTAAATTTAACATTTTAGAAAACTTTTAATTCATTTGATCAAAACGTTCCTCAAATTAAAACTGTCTAATACAATGTTCTAAGCAATTATCTGGATATGTGCTTTTTGTAAGTGAGAGAGAGAGAGTGTGTGTGTGTGTGACTGTGTGCGGATGTGTGGATGTGTGGATCAGTGGATGTAAATTAATAAAATTTGCAGGGATTTTTTTCAACACTAATATCTTGAAACTAACCGAAGGATTGATCCAAATTTTAATTTCATTTTTGTAGCACCTAATAATATTTTGAAAATTATTTTTCAATAGTAAAAATGTATTCGTTAACATAATTTAAAAAATGCGAAAATATAAAGACTCCTTGATTTAAGGCAAATTGATTGACCTATAATATTAATACATTTCATTAATGATCGAGAAAGTTATTTTCTTTCATATTACATTCGAAATCTATATTTATTGTAGAAATTTTTCATTCTCATTATTTAAAGTTAATGCAAAAATAAAAAATATTTCTTTTTTCGAGGTGAATTTATTGACATCATTTTAGACGAATAAATTGACCTATAATTGACCCTTTTTATTAAAAAGTAAGAAAGCTTTGGTAATGCACAATGTTTGAATATACGGATTTTTACAGTGAAACATTTTTCTTGAAGATAATTTAAATTTGATGCAAGAATATAAAAGATTCCTTGCCTCAAGGCGAATCGATTGACCTATAATATCACTATGTTTCATCAGAATTTGAGGAAGTTATGATCATTTATATTATACCACGAATCAATTCTTATAGCAAAAATTTACTCATTATCATAATTTAAAGTTTATGTGGTAATAGATAACATGTGATGATTCGAGATGAATCATCCAGATGTTAATTTTACGCAGTATTAACATCACATCTGTTTCATTGCCTTATGAGATGAATCGATTGTCTCACAATATTGATACATTTAATTTAACAGAAAGGAAGCTATGCAAATACATGATTCTTGAAAAAACTGTTTTTATAGTACATTTTTTTCATTGACATAAATAAAATTGGATTTATGAATATAAAAGGCATTTTGATTATGAATTTTGAATAAAATTATTCTGATAGAGACTGATAGCGATTGTGATAGTGTTAATTTGTATAAATTTTAGTTTTTTTTTTTGTTTAAATTGAAAGCTTAACATTAGCTTACATAAACTTAACCTAAAGCTGGGAAAGGGATAGGGTGCTACAAAATTTCAACCTTCTATTATCCACCTTAAAAAATTACCATTTTAAAAACAAATTCTAATTAGTCTGATTTGCCATTGTATTTAAAAAAAATTGTTGTATTAATTTTTTATTTTTTATTTTTCTTAATTTCAATTCTTAAATTGATGAACATGAAACCAAGTGTTCGTGACATGAACACCATATACAGAGAAAAATGTTTGTTTGAATGAAACAAATAATGTCTTTGATATAGGGTCAAACAATTATTTGTTTAAATCTAATACATTTTTTGTTCGTCCTTATTTGCTTTCTTTAAATAAATATTTGTTTATTTTAAATAAATCTTATGTTTGAATTAGGTACAGTTATCGTTTACACTCAATTATTTTTTTTTTGATTATAGATTTTTTTAATGTGAAGTCATTCTTTTATTTTCACCTTAACCGCAATATGTTGATTGCTAATCATAATTGTCGTCATATATATAAAGACAGGCACAATTATCCGTTACAAATATGTAATTCTGGATAATTTCTAGCTCTCTGCTTCTCATTTCTGAATTAAACAATCATAAATTAGAATAATGAGAAATAAATAAGAGCTACACATTAGACTAATTATAATAGATAAAAAGCGTGGTTG
>JAAAKG020143654.1:0-11315 GCA_010014905.2 Druon quercuslanigerum
TTTCAAAAAATAAAAAAAAACTTTTTAAGATTTTTAAAAGGTTTCAAAATAATGAAAAATTGTTTTTTTTAATTCCTGGCAAAATGTAAACCGATTAATTATTATGAATAAAAATTGACAAAGATTTTAAAAGCTTTGAAATAATTTTCTGAATTTTCTGAAAATTATGGGAATGACTTTCTAGTAAACGCTTTCACTTAGAAGATAACAAACATTTATAAAAAAAATCGACTTTAAAAAACGTACATTTTTCAATATTTGGAAAGAAGAATTTCGAAGCTTGTTAAGGATTTTAAAACGTTTCACGATAATAAGAAAATCTTCTCATAATTCATAGGGAAATTTGAAATGATTTTTTAAATTAATGTTAAGAGAATATATAAAAAGATTAAAAAATATTATTTATTGCAATTTTTGTAATTTATCAGAATTTTAAGAAAAATTAAGGAAAAATTGGAATAGTTTTAATAGATATTTAAAAGGTTTCCAAATTTTGGAAATGTGTAAACAAATAATTTTAAATTTGAGAAGATGTCAAAAAAATTTAAACAAAAAGTAAATTTTTGAAGACTTCGATAAAAATTTCAAAACTTTTTTGGAAGTTTAAAAGGCTTCAAGAAAATAAAAAAGCTTTGTTAAAATTCCTGGAAAATTGTTTGCTTGACTTTTTATTTCGAAAAATAAATTTATAAAAAGAATTTAAAAATCTATCCAAAAATTTTTAAAAATCTCCACAAATATCGAAAATATCTTAAAGATTTCAGTTTTTTTTTTAATTCTGGAATATTATAAAAAAATTTAGGAATAGTTTGAGTTAGTTTAAAAGTTATTTATTTTCCAAACTTCTAAGAGTACTAACTGTCTTTTAAACGGACTTGAATTTTTTCTAAAATTTTGCAGTATCCTGAAAAAAATACTTTTTCGACATATCTAAAATAGCCATCAAAAATGTGATTTCCTCCAAAAAATATAATTTGGGTCAAATTTTTCATTGTCATGACTCACAAATCTTTGTTGATTTCTAAAAAACTAAGTTTTTTGTAAGAATTTGGGAATGCATCAAGAGAACGATAAAAATTTCTTGAAATTTCCTGTGATAATTTAAGCTCATTTTTGGTTATGAAAAATTAATTTTTAGAGGCAATTTTCAACGATTTGAAAATACTTAAAATTATTTCCTAAAATTTTGAGAAAAAGAATATGAAGGATTTTAAAGTCAAAATTTTCAGATAGCATGATTACAAAGTTTTATAAAAAAATTCGAGTAATATTAACGACAGGTTTAGAAGTTTTAAAAAAGTTAAAAATTAATTTAAAAATTAAAAACATTTCAAAAAAGTTTGATAAAATGTACATTTTTAAATATCTGAGAATAGTAATTTTGAAGCTCCTTAAGGATTTTGAAAGGTTTCGTGATGAGAAAAAATATTTCCTAAAATTCAAGAAATAATTTAAAGCGATTTTTTATTTTCTAAAAATAATATAAATAAAATATTTAAAAAGATTTTAAAGCATTTCAAAAGGAAATTTTTTTATTTTTTGTAATTTTAAGGAAATTTGTGGAAAAATTTAAATAATTTTAATAGAATTTATAAGGTTTAAATGCTTTGGTGATGAATAAGGACAGTTTGACACTTCAAAAGATAATAAAGAATTTTTCGTAAGATTACTGAGATTTATTTTTATTTTGAAAAAATTTTCAAAAGATTTCTACAAATGTCATTTATTGTCAAAACTTCTAAAATTCCAAAAAATCTTTTAAACTGACTCGACTTTTTCTTAACATTTTTCAAAACCGTGTAAAATAAAAAATAAACTTTTTTGACAGACGTCTGAAATCTTCAAAAATCTTTTCGAATTTTCTTAAAAATGTTACTATTATTTTTTCGCAATTTTTAATTTTGTAATCAAAACCTTTTATCCCTTCAAATTATCATTTGGGTGAATTTGTTTTCTTTCTTTAATGAAAAACTTTTTCCTTTTGTTAAAAATTGAACTATTTGAAATACCACTTATGTTATCTAATATTGAATGATTTCAGAATAATAATAAAAATTTGAAAATAATGTGAGGAGTTTCTTTGCTCCTTTTGAATTAAATAGGTTTTTACCTCATTTTAATATTTAAACATTCCGAATGAGTTTTTAGTCAATTGATGAAACTCACGACTTTTGCCTGAAGCAGGATAAAAAATATTTTTTAATATAAATAACTATGCTTGAATAATAATAATAAAATATAAATAAGACAACATTCTGTTAAATGCTAAAGTTCATGTTTAAAATTTTTTTTAAATAATTTTTTGATCATCCACAAAATTAAACTTTCACTTGTTTTTCTCTACAAATAGGTATATATAAAAAAAATTGAATTTAAAACACAGAAATATACGTATTGAACAAAAATAATTGAACTTTTGACTAAAAAATACGGTTTTCTACAAAATAAGTCAATTTTTAACTGAAGGAGATCAGTTTTATAGCAAAAATGGAAAAGCGACACTTTTAGTGGTGAAATTAATTTCCACAACAAAAAACGAATTTTTAATAAAATTTATTAATTTTTTAACCAATGTAATAAACTTTTAACTAGAATGATGTATCTTTAATCTATAAAAAAAAATTTTAACCAATTTGTTGAATTTTCAACACAGAAGATAAATTTTTTACCACAAAGCACCGGTTTTTAACAAAATAGATCAATTTTAAACAAAAAACAATTTTTTAAATTTCAAGGAAAATAAAATTGTTAAATTTCTAGTTAAAAAATTAATTTTTAACCAAATAAAAGAAATTTTAGCCAAAAAGATTAATTTTCTACCAAAAAAAGAATCATTTTTAACAAAAGAAATGAATTTCTGACCAAATATTTTAATTTTTTCTATATTTTGACTGAAAACAAAAATAAACTGAAAAACTTCTATTTTAAACAAAAAATAGAATAGCGAAATTTTCAGTTTGCAGAAATAAGTTTTTAAGAAAAGAAAAGAAACTTTCAAACCAGTAATGGTGACAGTCCCAGTAATCGTCAAACTAGGTTATAACTTTAATTTATTGTTAAAAAAGTATGTTAAAAGTAACATTTAACGATAAAACCCACTTATTTTTAGCATTTTATAATAGCAAATAGAAATTACATTCAGTCAAATTAAATAAAATTTACAAATAATTTAAGAACCATAATAATAATAGAAAAAAATAAATTTTTGTATCATAAAAGATTACGGAAAATTTTAATTAATTTTTCAATAAAAATTAATTTTCAAGGAAAAACTAATTTTCAGCCAAAAAAATGAAATTGAAACCTAAAAAAGAATCATTTTTAACAGAATGCATGTATTTTTGAATAAATATTTAAATTTTTAAGAGACTATATAAACCAAACAGATTAATTTTCTACAAAAAAGATAAATTTTCAACCAAAATTAGAATAGCTTAATTTTAAATTAGAAAAATAAGTTTTTAAGAAAATAAAATAAAATTTTAAACGAAATAAGAAGTAAATGACCCAGTAATTTTGACGGTCCCAGTAATCGTCAAACTACGTTATAATTTCAATTTATTGTTTAACATGTATGTTAAAAGTAACATTTAACGATAAAACCCACTTATTTTTAGCATTTTATAATAGCAAATAGAAATTACATTCAGTCAAATTAAATAAAATTTACAAATAATTTAAGAACCATAATAATAATAGAAAAAAATAAATTTTTGTATCATAAAAGATTACGGAAAATTTTAATTAATTTTTCAATAAAAATTAATTTTTAAGATTTAGTACCAAGAAAAAACAATTTTAAACAAATGACATGTATTTTGAAAGAAATATTTTAATTTTTAAGAGACTATTTAAGCCAAAAGATTAATTTTCTACAAAAAAGGCAAATATTTAACAAAACCGATGAATTTTCAACTAAAAAAGATTAATTTTGAACCAAAATTAGAATAGTTTAACTTTAAATCAGAGAAATAAGTTTTTAAGCAAATAAAATGAACTTTCGAACGAAATTCTTAAATTTTGGACTAAACAAATTAATTTTTTACTGAAAAATATTAAATGTCTATAAACAAAATTTTCGGCAAAAAACATGTGTTAATTTTAAATTAAAGAATTATTACTCAATTAAAAAAACTAAATTTTAATTAAAAATATGAAATTTTCAACCCAAACGATTAATAATATACGGAAAAAGAATAATTTAACTTGAATTTTCCTCCAAAAAGGTGAAGGAATCACAAAAAAGAATAATTTTCTACCACAAATTACAAAGTTTCAAGAAAATTTCACTTAAAAAAAATTTTAATGTTAACAAATTAGTTCAGCTTCGACAAAAAAAAGATTTTTTACTAAAAGGATGAATCAATAAAAAAAAATTTAACAAAATAGTTTTTCATAGGCATAAATTTCACTTTTTTCTTACTCTTGAACTTTAAAAATAAAATTTTAGATAAAAGCAAAATAATTCAAAATGTCGGCATTTTATTGAAACTGTGTCTTTTGTGGTAAAATAATTATCTTCTTGGTGAATAATTCACTTTTTATCAGGAAAATTATTCGAAAATTTATATTTTTTGATAGACATTTGATAATAATAATAATAAAAATATTTAATATAATTTTCGTTTTTTAAGTTCTCAGAAATGTTGTTGTTATATTTCAATAACTAAACGAAGTTTATTTTCAGTTAAATAAATTATCAATCAATCAAAAATTCTTAGTCTTGGTTGAAAATTAATTTGTTTGCTTGCAAATTTACCTGCTATCTTAAAATTCATCTGTATTGTTGAATTTCTTTACAAATTTCATTTTCTGAATTGAAAATTTATCTTTTGAATAGAAAATTCAACTATTGGATTACATTTTTTATTTTTTTTGAAAAGTTATTTTGTTGTAAAAAAAACTAATTTCTTTGCTTAAAAATTTGAGTTATTTGTTAATTTTTTTTTTTAAAGAGAGAAAAAATTATTTTTTATACTAAAAATTGAACTATTCTGTGTTTGTTCCTTTTTTATTATTTGATATTGGTCAATTAAATATTCAGATATTTGGTTGAAAATTCCTTTAATAATACATAATTTGGTTGAAAATATATGTATTATATTAAAAATTAACTTTTTTGGTTGAAAATCCATTCATTTTTGGTCAAAAATTTATACTTTTTTATAAACATTTATTATTTTTTGTTGAAATATTTTTATTTTATTGGAATTTTTTTTTTTAATGATTTTTTCTTACTGAAAATATGGCTATTCTCTTTTTATTAGAAAATTAATTTTTTTAAATTAAAAATTGGCTTCTCGTCTGTTTTGAATTGAAAATTTAACTATTTTTTTGAATTTCGCCTATTCTTGGTTGAAAATTACTTATTTTAATAGTAAATGTAAATCTTCAATTTTTGCCCAATTTTTTAATTTTTTCACAATGTTTTGGTTTTTGAAACGTGGCTGCGCGGGATATTCGGTGTTTACTCAGGCGTGACAAATCCGAGAGAGAAACAGGAGAGACAAAACAGTTCCGAGAATCTAGGTTTCCTATTATATTATCATATATATTATATATTATTTATAAATTTTTTTGCAGAAAACATATAACACAATGGTAGAAAATAAACCACCTTTTTCTAAAGAAAGTGTGTAGTTAGGAAATGTAAAAAATGCTAATAAGGAAAAAATAGTCATTTTTACTACTTTTTTTTAACATTAAACTGCATTAAATAGTACAGGAAAATACATACGTGGAAATGAACCGGAACCATGCTTCCGCGTTTAAGAGACGTTAAAACCTAGTGAATGCCTCTACTGTCTAGAATGACCACATGTGCCATTGATTAAGTAAAGTTATTTAAATTGCTTTTATACTGGTTTAAAAACAACTCTCAATTTGTCGCTTTCATATAATTCTTATGCTATAGATATTTTATAATTACACAATTATTTTTCTTTTATCAGTAAATTTCCTGTCTTTATTCAATCCATAAATTTTATATCTCGCCATTAACAAGAACTTAAATATTTTTAATCGCAAAGATTAACATTAAAAATAAAAAAATAAATTTTTTAGAAAATTATACAAGGTAAATAATTATTTTATAGATGAAACGAGTAGATTTTCTTTGCATCGTAAAAAACAAGATAAAAAAACAAATAAATTAAGCTTTTAAAAAAGCGGCACAAGAGACGAAAATAAATTAAAGACAAAAGTTTTTCAACCAAGAAAGATATTCAAATTTGTTATAAATTCTTGTTATAAAAATATATTTAAAATACAAAATTACCTTTTAGGAAAAACCACATTACGCTTGAATAAGTATTTTTAGTTTAAATCATAAAAAATAACATTGAAAAGAAACACACTAAATTTATGGCAAAACGTCACAAGTGGCAATCAAATGTATGATAACAAAATTGCTTTTTTTACTAATATGTAGAGTTGATAAGATGTGTTCGTTAAAGCCAAAGGAGCTTTAACAAAAGAGAATTCACAATCACTAAGTATATCAATTATTTCGAGAATGCACGCAAGAAATTTTAAACAATTTTACAGTACTGTTTTTAAAAATTCAATTATTTCGTTAAAAATTCGTCTTTTTTGTTTACATTAAATTCTTTTACTTAAAATAACAATTTTAGAGGGGTTTTAAGTAGTTAAAATAAGAGCTTTTTTTTGGTAGATATATCAACTTTTCCTCTCTTTTTTAGAATACTTTTTTTTCGAAGCAACAGTTTTTATTTAAAATTCTAATCTTTTTTTGCTTAAAATATCATTTATCATTTTTTTTGACAATTGATCTCTTTTTTTGAAAATTCAACTATTTGATTGCAGTTTTACGTAATTTGTTAAACATTAATCCTCTTAGCTGAAAAGTAATCTTTTTAGCTGAAGTTTTCATTAAATTGTTTTTAAGTTATATCTTTTTTGGTGAAAACAAATTAATGTCTTTTAAGAGGAATTAAATATTTTTAGGTTAAACATTTAACTGTTTTTTGAAATAGAAAAGTCAGCTGTTTGTTCGAAAATTAACTTTTTTTTTGAAAATTCATAATTTGGGATTTAAAATAAAACTGTTTTGTGTTTCAATAAAATTTTTTTTCCATGTATTGTTAGAAAATGAGATTTTTTAAAATAAAAATTCAATTATTTGGTTAAAAGTTCGCCTTTTTTGTCAGAAATTCAAGTTTTTTGTTAGAAATTCTTTTTATTTAGTAAAAAATCAAATTTTTTTAATTAATAATGAAACTTCTTGGTTAAAAATTAATCTGTTTTGGTTAGGATTCAACTATTTTGCTAATATTTATCTTTTTAGTCTTAGTCATAATTTTAGTAGAAAATTCATCTCTTTGGTTGAAAATTATTTTTTAACTAAAAATTAATTATTTCGCTTAAAATAAGCATTAGTCTTGAAATTTCATATTTTCAAGTAGAAAAGCCAATTTTTTAGTAGAAAATTTAACTGTTTTGTAGAAGATTCTTTTTTTATTAAAAATTAATTTTATTAACTGGAAATTTAACTATTCCATTTTTGGTTAAAAACTGGATTTATTAGTTCATAAGTTGGTTCGTTCAAAATTTCTGTAGTTTTTAAAAAATGTATCTTTTTTTTTGGTAGGAAAATAATTTTCTTGGTTAAAAATTCAATTTTTTAGTTAAAAATTTATGTAAGTTTAAAATTTCTTCTTTCGGTTAAAAACTAGTTTTTAAAATTAAAAATATAACTATTTAATTGAATATGAACTTTTTTTAAACTTCATATTTTTAGGTTACAAATTCAATAGTTTGAAAATTAACTTTTTTCTTGAAAATTTATAATTTGGGATTTAAAATAAAACTGTTTTGTGTTTTAATGAAATTTTTTTTCGATTTTTTGTTAGAAAGTGAGATTTTTTAAACTAAAAATTCAATTAGTTGGTTAAAAGTACGCCTTTTTCGGCAGAAAGTAAAAGGATTTAAAAAATATACAAAAAAAATTTTTTAATCAAAAAAATATATTAAAAAAACATAAAACAACATTATCGACTATTTGACATAGTACTTCATAAAAAGCCCGCGGAAATTCTACTTTACCTTACGCAGGTTTCCTGGCTGAATATCATGGGCGCCAAAGAAACTTATCCTCTGTGGATAAGAAAAATAACTATAATTTTTTTTGCGGAATATTTCTTTTTGAATTTATTTTTAAAAAATGTTTATTATCACGATAAATTTTTTAAATAAAGAACAAACAAATTTCTTATTTTTCCATTGAAATTGGCTTTAACATCTTTTGTAGGCTTGAATAGTTAATTCTTTTAATTAAACATATTCCTAACAATTTTTCAATCGCACGTAAAATTTCGTGAATAACAATTTTTGTTATGATGGTAAAGTTGATTTCTAAACAATATGGTGCAACAATAAAAAAAAAGAAAATTCCTATTTTATCGACAGTAAATGAAAACACACTTTTTTATTTCATTTAAAAAATGATGCACAATTAATTATGTAAAAATAATAAATACAGAGAATTTTGGTTTTACTAATATAACAAATAATTATTTTGAGAAAATAAATTTGGTAAAGAATTATTTATTATCTGCATAATTTATCACTTTTTCAAAAGTTTAATATATCTTCTATTCAAATTATTAATTTATTGAAATGATTTTTTCTCAATTTTTAAAATTTACAAAATTAATTTGATGGATTTAGTGGATACTAATAATTGTTTCGAATGGTAAAGTCTTTTTCTGATCAAATGGTTCAGATTCAATCAAAAATCTCTACTTTATCGACTATAAATAAAAACACACTCAAAAGGATGTACAATTTAATTATAAAATAGATAGTAAATTTATTTAATAATTATGCTTCGTAAATAATTTTTTCAGACAATTAATGATAATTTTTAAATAATTTATCAATTTTTAAAGTATTACTTAATTATAAACTAAATGTAACGTTCATGAAAAATATCTTATCTGCAATGTTTTTATTTTGTAATTAATTTATTTAATTTTTCTGTTTTTAGAACAGAATCTGCTTAAAAAATTTTCGATAAAGAACAGATTATTGATAAAAGTAATACATGTGGTAAGGTAGTAGAATTAAAATTGATAAGAAAATTTTCATCGAACACTGAATACCTCTTCCCTTTCTAGCACCAAAACTATCATATGGTTCCGTGGTGTAGCGGTTATCACGTCTGCTTTACACGCAGAAGGTCGCCAGTTCGATCCCGGCCGGAACCACTTTTTTCTATTTTATAATAAATTATTTATAATTAAAAAAATGGTAATGAAATATTATTTATATTATTAAATAATAATACGCGACTTCCAGGCACTTTTGAAATTCAACTTCAAAAAACGGATTTTTTAAGTAAATTATTTTAAAAATACAAGCCCTTTTTTCCTTAAAAAGTTAAATGTATTTATTTTCGGAATGTTATACGTATTAAATTATTAATAAGTTTCAATAAACAGATAGGAAACACGAAAGTAAATAAATAAATAAATTTATTTTAAAGAATTTGAAGAATCTTTAAAACTTCAAAAAATGATGAGAATTTTAAAAATGTTCAGGAATTTATCAATTTTGAAAAATTCTAGGAATTTATCAATTTTGAAAAATTCTAGGAATTTATCAATTTTGAAAATTTTTAGGATTTAATAAAGTCTGGAAAGTTCTGAAATTTTCAACATTGTTAGTAATTTATGAATTCACTTAAAATTCCCGTAATTCGGGAAGAAAGGACTTTTTACGATTCGTGTGTTTTTTTCAGTCAACAATTTTCAAAAGTTTAAAGACTCAACATTTTTCAAATTTACAAAATATTGAAGGCAAAAACTTTTGGTATTTTCAAAAGTTTGTGATGTTTTCAAAATTTTTGATAACTTATAGATTTACTATAAATTTTCAAAATTGTGAAAATTTATCTTAAATTTCCGTAATAATCCCCTTGGAATCGAACCAAAGTCCAACGATTGCCGGTGAGGTGCTCTTCCCTCTAAGTTACTCCAGTAGCTTAGTGGAAAGAGCACAACAATTTAGAAAAACGAAAAATTCTAAATTTGAAGGGTATCCTAGATGACGAGTTTCACTTGGGTACTAAAATAAAAGAGCATTCAACAAAATTTGTGTATACCTACATTTTTAGAATTAGAACAAATTTTTCTTCATAAGAATTTTTGGAAATTTTTTCTTCGTAATTGCAAAAATTTAATAGTATAAAAACATGATGTAGTTCCTTTTATTCAATATCACAAATCGAAAACTCGATATCTGAATTCGTGTGGACATAAGTTGTTGCTAAAAAATGTCGGTATAGTAGGAATCGTGTGACATGAGTATCACATAACCTTAAAAAAAGTTTCCAAAATTCCTCCTTGTGAGCAGAACCGGGACTTTTTGTGACTCGTACTGAAAAAATTAGATTCATAAAAAAAGTCCCATATTTCGCCCTTGGTGCACAATATACTATTTTATCAGGTAATTCAATATTTAATATTGAATTTTATTTGTGAAAAGAAACTTTTTCCTTCACTCCCCTCGGAATCGAACCAAGGTCTACCGATAGCCGGCTAGGTGCTCTTCCCACTAAGTTACTCCAGTAGCTTAGTGGAAAGAGCACAACAATTTAAAAAACGAAAAATTTCAAATTTTAGGTGTATCCTAGATGACGAATTTCCCATTTGGGTACTAAAATAAAAGGATATTCAACAAAATTTGTATGTGCCTACATTTTTAGAATTAGAGCAAATTTTTCTTCATTAGAATTTTTGAAATTTTTTTTTGTTAATTCCAAAAGTTTAATAGTATCAAAACATTATGTAGTGCCTTTTATTCAATATTACAAATAGAAAACGCGATATCTGAATTCGTGTAGACATAAGCTGTTGCGAAATAATAATAAATATAATAATAATAAATGATAATAATAAATATTATTAGTAATTTAATAAATATTTAATATTGAATTTTATCTGTGAAAAGAAACTTTTTCTTTCGCTCCCCTTCGAATCGAACCAAGGTCCAACGATTGCCGGCGAGGTACTCTTTCCACTAAGTTACTCCTTTAGCTTAGTGGAAAGAGCACAACAATTTAGACAAACGAAAAATTATCAATTTGAGGGGTATCCTAGATGACGAGTTTTCCATTTGGGTACTAAAATAAAACGCATTTAACAAAATTTGTATATGCCTACATTTTTAGAATTAGAACAAATTTTTCTTCATAAGAATTTTTGAAAATTTTTTTTGGTAATTCCAGAAATTTAATAGTATGAAAACATTATGTAGTGCCTTTGATTTAATATTACAAATAGAAAACTCGATAT
>JAAAKG020143656.1:0-11314 GCA_010014905.2 Druon quercuslanigerum
TAATAGATAGCATATATAATAGATATTTCGTAGCTGCAGTGCTGCTTGGGTCGGAGAGGAGAGCATCTAGCACGCGTCTACCACCACCCTCGCTCTCCAGACGAAATAATGTTACATGCTAAACATGTGTCCCTGGCAGGATTTTCTCCTAGCTGGGCATGTCTGCTTTCAGTAATGTTTATTCTTTCTATCTCAGGTGACAGTCTTATATACCTCCTCCCCCCTTCACATGTCACTTCTCTTGATCCGCGCCTGATACTTTTCGACTATTCCAATCCCCCCCTCCCATACTGCAAGGCATTTTACCGCGAAAAAGAGTAGTAAATTGCACTTATGACCACGTCTCATGACCGTTAGATGGGTTTTCAGAGGGCACGATGAAATCAAGACGACAGGCCGGCAAAAGCCTCGTGTGTATTATACACGGAGCGACCCAAGGATGTCACCTTTCTGCCTATGTATATTTTTAGCACGCGGATATGGATTTAAGGTTACGAACCAGTGATAGTTTCACGCCTCCGAGTACAATTGGATACCAGGCATTGAGTGTGCAACAGAGACTGCTATCCGAAAATCGTACTTCCAGAATATTTGGCCCTTCACGCTTCCACTTTTAAAACTCGGAAGATAGAAGATGGGAAAAGCTCTGTTATGCGGGAATGTTATTCGAAAAGCAATTTAAAAATTCTGCTTATTTTCAGGTTTATAAAATTCCCAATAATTTCCTGACTTTTTGCTGATTTCTAATAATTATTTGATAAATTGAATATTTCACTGTAAAATTTAGATTTATAAAATGAAATTTTGTTATTGGTGACCTGTCAAACCTATGTATCTTTTTTCACGCCCAAATTAAAAGGACAAAAAGAATATCCCTGGTTTAGAGAATTCCTGGTTCATAAATTCCTATGTTTTTTTCTCTTGATTTTCGCGATATTTCTCTAAATTAATATTCGTTTTCGACCGAATTTGTTTTGTACCTTTTTTAAATAAATTTTCGTTTTTTAATGTTCTGTTTTAATTGAGCTTTTGTGACACCACGCAGGATTGTTGGTGCCTGTGTAGTATCGTAGCGCCCTGAATAATACCGAACTGAAGTCTACATGTCGTAAAATAATCAAAATTTATCGTATACTAAATAGAACCAGAGAAAAAATCTATTAGAAAATGACCATTAATTATTCCTGCATTTATTCAGAATTTTCATTCAACGGGGCCTAGGTTTTTTTGTAAAAGGGTTATAATTTAAGTCTCAACTCTTCATATATAAAATTGAGCAATCGTAAGATTTGAATTTAAAAACATAAATTTTGAAGTACCTACATTTTGGAATACTCAATGCGAATAATTAAAAATAAATTTTTTTAATTGTTAGCTATGAAAATAGAAGTATTATAAAAGTGTATAAAATTGACCAAAATATGATGTTATTTGAAATCGTCTAATTTGAATATTGATTAATTTGATAATTGTTATCGGAAATACATATGTCTGCAACGTTTCAAATCGATTGCATATGTTGAAGTGTGTCAAAATGGTAATGAAAAAATTGAACTTGAAAATACACTCATACCTACAGAGTAAGTCAAATAGAAGCTTGTCAAATTACCTAAAGTCATTTTCAATTAAATAAAATTTGTGTAATTGATTGTTGATTAAGTTTTATTATTTGCAGAACTTTATCGACTACGTGGCATTCGCAGCATTCTCTAAACTCGTAGCAGCGTCCGCCACTTATCCTTACCAGGTAGTGAGAACCCGACTTCAGGATCAGCATCATAACTATAAGGGATCATTGGACTGCGTTAGCAAGACTTGGAGGTCAGAAGGAATTAAGGGTTTTTATAAAGGCATATCACCATATATTTTACACGTTACGCCAAATCTTCTCGTGGTTCTATTTTTTTATGAAAACTTTGATGACATTTCTAAACTAATAAGGAGAATAGCTTTCGGTACACGAAATTAGATTAATTTTGCCGTGCAAGTAAGGGGCACTTTAAATGCTGATTGGTATTAAATGTGACATTATTTCAATATTTATAGATAAATATTGCTCTTGACTGAAAAATGGACCTATACGCTATATATATACAATTATACGCTGTTGCCGTATTTTCTTATTTACACGGCAGGCTTAACTTTATCTGTACTTACTTTGTTAGTACAAATAAACGGCGACTACTCTAACGAGGTATCTGCACTCGCACTCGCAAAAGAATTGTTAATTAAAAAAATGAAATTTGATCTTTAAGCAAAAAGTTCCACATTTTATCTGCTCCTTCTTTAAAAACAATTGATTTATTTTTGAAGTGGTATGCCTTGCACTCAGTTTTTGTTATCAGCTTTTTTTTTTAAATTGTTATTTTAGAGATTTAGTTATTTTTCCCCTCAGAATATGGATCCTTGTCTGTACTGATTGGTTGATTTTTATCGAAAAATCTTAGTATTGCCTAATTAGATGAACTCTCATAAAAATTTGTATTCGAAAAATGATTGTATCTTATTTTATTTTTGAGTAATTTAAAAAGGATTCTTCTGTTGCATAACTAAATGTTTTCTTAAGATTAGGGAAAATCAAATCTTTATTTATCGCTGTTTTCTGAAAAGTGTATCAGAACCGACGATGTAAAATTTTTTGTTGTTTGATGTAAATGACAAAATTTTAGGGCATGCAGCGTTAATTTGTTCATATATTAGTCCGGGACCTAATGATATTTTTTATGCATTATTTTCTAACATTTGAAAGTTTTCATGTACAATATCATATGTTGAAGGACCATTTCTTTTCCTTCAAAATAATTGGAAAATACGCTTGCTAGATGTTTTTTCCGTTTGCACAGTGGCGCTAGAGTCGTTGAAAATTTTCAACTTGAGGGGGGGTATCATTTTCTACCGTTTGCCTGTTTAAGGACAAATTACTTTGTCCGACGCCTGTAAAAGATGGGGTCCTCATTCAAAGCATTTGAAAAGATCAATTATCCTTTGAGTATATCATCTCAATCAAATAAAAATTTTCTTGGTAAAAAGTGTCAAGAATTTTAAAATTAAAGGGCATTCTGCTACATTTTGGCATAAAATAAAAAAAAATTACGAAATAATTCAATGGAAATTGTAGTTTAAAAGATAGGGGCGATCCACCTCCCTTTTTTTGTGCCCTCAACCCCCTTTTGCACTCATAGAATCCAAGTTGCCAAATAGTACTTGGACCTCGAGCAAAATCGTTCGTTTTCGCTCTCGGTGCACAATGTACTATCGACTGATAAACACTCGAAAATATTCTTACCAGACCTTTTTCCTGGTTGAAAGATAGCGCTACAGTCGTCGAAACTTATCAATTTTGTGGAGGTTGGAGACTATTTTCTACAGTCTGGCTGTGCGAGGGAAAGTTATTTTCACCGAAGAACACTAGAAAACAGCACTTCCAGACATTTTCCCCGTTTGCAATATTGCGTTACAGTCGTCCAAAGTTGTTAATGTTTTTGCAACATAAACTTGTAGAGAAGAACGCACAATACTTTTGAGAAATGTTTAATTCACAGAAGAATGGACGGTTTAAAACGTTTCTATTTTTATGTGAAGCATTTTAGGAAAATCAGTCTAATAATAAACAGTAGCCAAAATATTGAAAGAGCTAATATAAACAGTATAAAATCTGTAAATAAATTACTTATTTTGGAACACTTATATGAAAGTACATAAAAATTGTCTGATTTTTTACAAAGAGCTCAGATGTAAAACAGAATTCCACAGGTAGCTCTATACAATGGAATCATTGTTTCAAATATAATAATTTTTGTATACTTTAATCTGAGCGGTCCCAGCATCATTCATGTATTATTTATACTTTCAGGATTTTATGACTTCTCTTGATATTGTGTTATTATTATTTCACACAGATTTTCCTATAATAATTTTGACAATAATTTTCTGTAATGCTTTTCATACAGATTTTCCTACGAAAGCAAATAAATCGTAGGAATATTCATTTTGAAAAAATAAGTACCTAATTTTTCTATTATATATTTTCGTAAGTAAGAAAAATTGCACCATGTAATGCATTGATATTGATTTCTTTTGCCGAAAATGTATTAGGTTAAGCAATGTATATCTCTGTAAAAAAATGCTCAGGCATATTACTGTAAGATATGTGTGAAAGGATTCAAATAGTATTTTGAAGCAATTAATTGAATTTCAAACAGTTCCTTACGTTCTTCTAAACAGAGAAAAATGTATTTGTTGCGTAACAAATACGAATAATGTTGTTCACTTCATCGGTCACTATAATTTCATGGCAATATTTTGTTTTCATGTCTTCTCACGTTACGTTTTACAACTTTAATTTTGAAGGTAATAGTTTAAACATTTATTGCGTTGATGTCTAATGGAGGATTTAAAAACTAAGGGTTCAAAAATGTGCTCTTAGGGATTTAATCCTTTGAATGATTTCAGCTGCAATTTTTTTACAGTACAGTTTTATAGAACAACAAGAAAGTTTAAATGCCAATGAGAGGAACCCAAAAAGTGTACTTGTATGGGTCTACCAAATACAATGAAACCGGGTACCCTTTGTGTTCTACTCTCGCGTTGTATTTTCCATTATAAACATACAGCCTCTTTCCATAGTTGTATCTCTTTCCATTGTATTTATTGTATTGTGTTTCCAAAATCTAGCTTCTTTTTTGGAACCCCAACCCCGAATCCGGATAGAAAAGTGCTCTCTCTCGCTCGCGCGCGTGTGAGTTGTAGTACATGTTGACACATTGCAACCGAACGAAACGTCTGGCAAGTGCATTTTAGAGATTTTTTCATTCAAAATAAGAACGCCACAAATAGTCGGTAGAACATTTTGCAAAAATAAATATGCTACAACCGCAGGGGTGCCAGACTGGCACTTCGTAAGTTTTACATGAAAAATGTCGTCAGCTCCCTTACCATATGTTGAGTGCGAATGTATCGCGCGTTATTAGGTATCACTACTATGCAGTGTATACTACATTTCCACATACCTCTCTACAGTACGACAATGCAATCAATGCAATGCTTTGCCTTACTAAAGGTATAATGCAAGATACAACGAGTAACTACCAATTGCACCCTCGGTAGAGACGTATCAACATGTGCATGGAGTTCTGTAAAGTTATTCTTCTTTAACTGTTTTTCTATTTCGTGGAAGCGCTGCAATCGATAAGCTGACAAAAAAAGTCAAAGTAGTCGTGTTTATTTACTTTGTATCAACTTAAAATTCTAAACTGCATGTTTCTATTATAAATCTAACTTACAATTAAAACTTTTGATCCGGGGTGAAAAAAGATAATTAAATTAAGGGGATAATATCATATAGGCGGCCATTTATTGCTCCATAACTACACATATTTTTTTAATGAAAAATTCGTTTGCGGTCTGTAAAATACATGTCCCCAAAGTGTACCCAGCATTCCGTGCAGAGGCAAACGGCGGGAACGATAGACCAGCTGGAAGTTAATCTGTATGAAAAATTAAGCAAAACTTAGTTATATAATGGTATTTTATTGATGTAAACCTGAAGTAACGTTTTTCCATCCTTGTTTTAATAAACGAAAACTTCGAATGCAATAAGTTTTATGCTTGGTTAGATTTTTGTTACAAAAAATAATACAATATTTTTCTTGCAAAAATAGAAAGGTCCATATATAATGGTGCTGTATTCTCTCTAATTTGATACAAGATTTACTGAAATTGGTTGTGCCATTTTCATGTAACGCAAAGAAATAGCTGCAGTTTCACATTGAATTGATATACGCATGAATATGGCATACGGACCGTGATATGGTAAGAAGTTGGTCAATTTGTTCAATTTCGAACTAAAACTTTGCAAGCATATTTTTTACTGCATGTGCAACTGATTTCTAATCAGTAAAAAAAATTAATGTTCTTAACCGTATGTAGGCTATTCCCCCCTTAATCAGAATTGAAACAGAAAATAATATAAGGGTTAGACAGGCTGGAAATTCTTAAGTTAATAAAAATAAAACGGAAGTACCACTAGTAAAACGGCCATAACCGACAATATCAAACATTATTTTTAAAAGAAAGAATAATTATATTTAAAAAGTTTCTTTTTTGATTTTTCTTTCGACACTTGAGCCAATGTAATTTTCTGTTTTCGTCCCTATTTAAAATTTCTAAAGTTAGATTTGAAAAACGACACTTTTGAGTTTGAGATTAATTTAAAGTAAATAAACTTCACTGTTTTGAAATTTGTTTCCGAATTTAATTTTTAAATTTTCGTTAACACTGTAGCAATTGCAATGCTTCCGTGGAATAGAAAATGTTTTTTAAAAAAGTAACCTCTATAGAATTTTATGGACGCAAGACTTGTTTTGATACAACTTTCTTTGTGCCAAGGCTTCAATTGTTCCATAATTCGAAATATTGACTTAAAGTATTTCGATCATTAATTGAGTTCCATTGCACCTAAAAAACACAATGTTTTTTAAATTCAAAAATCATTACCATACTAATTGCAATGAGACTCAATAGTTTTATATTTAAAATTTCACTCTCTCCGATATTTATTCAGTCTAAAAACATTTAAATTGGACACAATGGTTATCGTGTAAGTGAATTTAAGCCTAGACGTTTATGCATGTTTATCTCTATGTGTTTTCTTCGTAAGAAGATTGTGTAGAAATACAAAAGCTATTCAATATTATTCCTATTACATCTATTCAGGATAATAATTAATAAAGTCAGAGTACGATATATATATATATATATATAATATGTTTACAACCTTGAGTAAATATATTTCGACCCTGCTTTCACGAAGTCATAGTGAACATTTTTTGAAATTACAATTTCTCTGTGCAAACGTAGATGCTCATAAAAATTGAAAGATCAAAGAACAATATTTGGCAGAAACTGTTATTAACAGGACTTGATTCTTCTGCATCATTTTGATTTGTATTGCATTCAAAATGTTTTAAAGAGATAATACCTGGTTATAATACGAGTTTCAGCTAAACTGAAGTTCGATTTAATTTAATTACCTTTATGAGCGAAAATGTAGCTCCTAGCTGATCCTTTATATATCGCGGGATTCTAATGAAAAAGTAGTTATTCGTCATGGCTTCCAATAAAGACGTACTCCACCACATAAATCAATAAAAACGCAACTCGCCATCAGTGTCAATGTTCACGTGATTTGTTATGATCCCCAATAAGAACTTGACTGTACATAACTTATACTGTTACCTTCTTATTGGTAACATTAAAATATTAACGTGAATATTGACGATGATTGTGAGCTGCTTTTTTATTGACACATATAGCGGTGTATATTTTTATTGAACGTTATAAATATATTAAGTATTAAATTGACGAATCGATAAGCCCAGAATATCTTAATAATAATAAATATACCTTCATTTGATTGGATATTTAATCTTCGTTTTCCGAAACAATAAAAATAACGGGTTTGATCATCTTATGCATTTTAAATTTGTACTTTTTACACCTAATTCGATATTTATGTTTGATGTCTGCATGTATGTAATAATAAATTTTTGCCGATGGAAATCGCACTTCCAGCATTTTAAAATTATATTTAAAACGTAGAGCTAATGTTTTATGTCACACCAACTTGTAAATAGTAGGGAAAATTTATTTATATTATTTCTTTTAACTGTAAATAGTTCATTGGGTTTAAAGCAATGGAATGATTAAATCCATTTTATGCACTTACACATATCATTTGCGATTTACTATCAATAAAATTAATAAATTCTGATTCACATAGCTTATTTTTTGCTTACGATTTAAAAGTAAAACGTAAAAAATACATTTTTTTCCTATGATATTTTACAGGACTAACACAGTTAAGGTACTTTGAGCAAATATATTATACATCTAGATTTAGCAAGTGGTGGCGGAGTGGGGTTAGATGTAGCCGGAGGATAAATGTAGACGGCGCTGTCGGAAAAATTGTAGAACCCCCCGCTGTACCTCTACCCACTATAGTACACTTTGTAAGTTTTACCATCTCTCTGAATATGCGATTGAGAAGAAGAGCGTATTATGTTACTAACAAGAGGCAATATGAGCTATTTAAAGTAGTAAAATATTCTACCTATATTTTCAATTTCTAGCCTGCAGAGACTGATGGAAATTACTATTTTAAATGGAGTTTTACACATTTGAATAATTATAACATTACCTCTTTAGATCACGAAATTTACTATTTAGAAATGGTGATATTTTCCATGAGGACTAGTATGTTCCAATCATTATAAAATGAAAAACTGTTATTTCGAAACGTAATTTAAGACATGTAAAGTTTCACAAAGTCCCCACTACGTGAGCAAAATTGCAATGAATGAAATCTACTGATAGTTGGCCATGATAATCGGATATAACGAGATATCATACAACAGCAAGTAAAAGGCTGTTAGATAATCACGTTCTATCTAATTACTATGGTCAATTATCAGTAGAACTCATTAATTATAATTCTTATCAGTTAGATGCAACTTTGTACAAGTTTCCACTATTTAAGTTGTGACATGTCTATGATTAAAACTTAATATTAGCTACATTAGGATACAGAGAGAAGAGCATACAATATTTATACATTTCAAGTTTTTTAAACTTTATTGTGAAATCACGAATTGGCACAAATTATACAAAAAACATATATTAGAAAACTTCTTGACAATAGTATACGTGAAAATAGCAAAATTGTAAATACTATTTTGGAATGTACATTCAGCGTTTGTTCGCTTAGTGTGTGGATATCCATTTTTTTAGACAAGCACGAAGTCACTTGGAAATATTTCTTAGAAGTTATGACAGAAATGGTTAAAGTTGTAATGCTTCTTTAAATTCTTAATATCACCTGAAATGCACCAATTTATCAGCCAAATGACGTCATCCTTGAGGTAATAAATTTGCACGATAAGTACGTTTCTCTTCAAATTCTCTTTGTAGTATTACGTCTACTACGTAATTTCGATGTGTGTCGGTCAAAATTCGCTTCTATTCGTATTGACGAAGAAGATCTGACCCGGTGGGAGTTGAATAAATTAAATCATATAAACTTTGTCTTATCTGCAAAAAAAGCAGTCTATGGTGCACGCGGAAAATAATAGTGTTACGATATATAATTATATACTCTCATCTTGAATGGATTTATTGATTACAAATATTGTGTTGAATTAAGACATAAATTAGGAAAAAAGGAAATCAGAGCATCTACTACTCAGCATTAAATATACTTCCAGATTTGCGTACGTCGACAGACTCTTCTGATTTCTTTGCTTCACAACTTAGAGTTAGGGGTTGTAGAAATTGTAAAGTTTTATTTGAAACTAGAAATCTTGAATCTGATTTTCTTGACTGAATGTTTTTTAAAGAATTTGGAGTAGAACAGACTGCACTTTTCAAAGAATGATACTCGTAGTGTTCCTCATTATCACCTCCAGCTGATATAGAACACTTGATCGACGTTACCAATTCTCTGTAAATGGGAAGATAAATGGGACCCTCAGCCATATCCGGAATTATTCATTCGTTTTGATTATTTGTTGGATTCATCTACACAAGCAGCAACATTTACGAAAAATAATTAAAATAAAAAATTCTGCATTTCAAAAAAATTAGGAAATCAGGAATCTTGGTGAAATAAATAAAAAAATTAGCCTTAAAAGAGTTAGAATTTAAGAATTTTCAATTAAAAATTATATTAAGTATACGAACTAAACAATTCGGAACTTAAATATTCAAAACAATTCTGAATTTTAATTTAATGGAAGGGTGCCTAAATTAGAATGATCGTACAATGTGTTAGACAAATTTTATTATATCTTTTTTACTTTATATTATTAATCTTCAAAGTTATTATTTAATTTTCTCTGATAATAAAAAAGTCGCTATAAATCTTGGAAATCCTCCAATATTATGAAATTCCTTAAAATCCGTAAAATCTTGGAAATCGATAGCCATCTCTTCAAATTTTATTTTAATCTTCAAAGTTAACTAGAAAAATCTTAAAATCTTTGGAATTCCTACAAAATTGTTGACGTCTTTGACAAAAGTAAGAATCGTATAAATTCCCTTAAAATATTTCAAAATTCCTTCAAATTCATGGAGATATCCGTGGAAGTTCCTCGAAATTATCGTAAGAAGCTTCCCAGGTGGCAAATTTAGTAGTCAGCCGGAGTTCACCACATGCACAATACTGATAACCACCATGCCGACAGTATGAATATTTAAATATACGTTTAAAAGTAAGTTTCATATATTCTAAAAAGTGAAACAACTATAAGTACACATAACACGGAAAAAAATTTTCTGTTTCTTTTTTTTTAAGGAAAAAGTTCTAATTTCCATTTTTTTGATAAATTGTAAAATGCGAAAAACAAAATATTACAAGAAAAAAAAAGTTGTTTACAACAAATTTTTAGAAAGAATTTTTGAAAAAAAGTGTTGAAACAAAATGTAGAAACAAAATTGTTTAGAAAACATTTTTTTAAACTAAAACTGTAGGGATACAATTGTTGAATTTTTTTTAATCTGCTGAAAAATTTCTTTCTAAAATTTGTTGAAAAAAATTTGTTTTAAAGGACGCTGCTCCAAATACGTGGTAAAAAAGTCTCGATGGTATTTTCAAAGCTTTTGATATTTTTTATTTTATGCTTTTATGATCAAAAAATCCTTATAGTAAAACTCTTTTTGCGTTACGACTCGTGCAAGTTTATGCAGAAAAAGATTTGCACCTCATAAGAAATGCTTATCTCGTTCTAACAGTGCCACTTTAACATCAACGCTAAGCCTTAAGGAAAGCATCCTGACAAGAAAATCAACTTCCAGTGTTGCTGTTTGGCTCGGACTAGCCAATTTGGGGCAAGTAGTCTAAAACACCTTATAAGGAATACTTATCTCGTTCTTACGCTCCTACTGTAACTTCAACGCTAAGCGTTTAAGAAATCACCCATATAACAAAATCAACTCCCAGCATTGCTGTTTGTCACTGATCAGCCAGTTCAAGTCCGCAATAATCATTTGATTGTGTTTCATCTCAAAGCAACTTAATTCACTTGAATCCACCTGATGTTACATATTCATATTGATGTCATATGCTCATTGTCTCTGAGTGCCACTTGATGACCGTTTATGTCATATTCGTCTTTAGTCACTTATTTTTGCCGGGTGCACTCGAATTGAGCCAATGGTCAACCACCCTTACCTTTTCGCGCTCAAATTGAGCCAAGCGGTTAAGTACGACCTTTTGGTCTGCTCGAATTGAGCCAAAACTGTCCCGCATCGTAGAACGGGA
>JAAAKG020143657.1:0-11314 GCA_010014905.2 Druon quercuslanigerum
CACACTTCATTTGACAGCAAGACAATTTCCCTAAATTGGAAGTAGGTGGCGTTGCAATACTTGAACCGGTCTGGCTCCGCTCTGGGCCATGGAATTATCCCTATCTGGTCCCGAAGATATTAAACCGATCAGGGCCAGATCGGTAATCGGGAAAACGTATGGCGATTTCTACACGGGTTTTTTCGTATGGAGGGCCCTACTTGGAATACAAAAGTATTCAGGTTAGGATTTACAAAATATCAGTTATTTCTGCGTTATATTCCTTAATTTTCACTTTTGCGGTCTGACAACTGTATTAAATTATACCTACTACATTTAATTGACCATTTTTTTATTATAAAACATTACAATCACGATATACAAGATGATTTCAACGATTTCAATGATTTCACTGATATCAACCGATGCCCAGGAAGTTGGCAACGCCAACTTTAAATTTCCAAAAAATTAAACTTGTGCTGAAATGTGCTAGGTCTGTGCTGTTTTGTGCCGTGAAAGATTTTTTGAATATATCAAAATTTGACCCCAAAAATACAAAAAAAAACATTTGTTTACTTCAGTCTTGCTAATTGATTTTTTCGAAAAAAATGTTGTGCTAGGTAATATAAAAAATGCACAAACTTGTGCCACAAATTAAATTTTAATATCTCTGACAATTTTCGAAAAAAAAAACGATTTGAAAAAAAAAGATTTGAAAAAAAATCTGCCTCGCTATTTCTGAATTTCAAAAATATGAAACTTGTGCTTAATTATGGATTTTTTGAATATGTCAAAATTTGAGCCCCAAAATAAAAAAATAAAATTTTTACGAAATATTTAAAAAAATAGGAATTTTGAAAATCTGAATCTTGTACTGGGTTGTGCTAGGCTAGCACAACAAATGATTCTTATGTCAATTTTTAAAATTAGGAACCCATTCTTCACCCAAAATTTTCAAAAATACGAATTTTGAATATCTGAAACTTGTGCTGGGTTGTGCAAGTATATTTGAAAATTTTGGGTAAAGAATGCGTTTCAACTATTAAAAATCCGTTTTTTTGGTCAAATATTAATGCAAGTGAAAATTAACATGAGAATTATTTGTCGTGCTAGCCTAGCAGAACCCAGCACAAGATTCAGATTTTCAAAATTCCTATTTTCTTAAATATTTGGTAAAAATTTTATTTTTTCATTTTTGGGGTCAAATTTTTATTTTTTCAAAAAATGATTGACGGCACAAAACAGCACAAACTTAGCACAATTGAGCACAAGTTTTATAATTTTAAGTTCAGAAATCAGGCAGATTTTTTTTTCAAATCGGTTTTTTTTTCGAAAATCGTCAGAGATATTAAAATTTGATTTGCGGCACAAGTTTGTGCCTCTTTCATAGTACCTAGCACAAGATTTGTTTTCTCGAAAAAATCAAATGGCAAGGCTGAAGTAAAAAAATGTTTTTTTGATTTTTGGGAGCAAATTTTGATTTTTTCAAAAAGTCATTCACTGCACAAAACAGCACAAACCTAGCACAATTCTGCAAAAGTTTCATTTTTTGGAAATTTAAGATTGGCATTGCCAACTTCCTGGGCATTACCAACTATTTCATTTTTCGTCGAGAAGTCATCTTTTATGGTTGAACTGATTTTCTCATTTAAAATTAAAATATTTTTTTGTTGGAATATCAGTTATTACATGTTTTGTTAAGAAGTCATCTTTCTTTATTGAAAACTCAACTACTTATAAGTTGAAAGTTCAACTCCTTTGATAAGAATGCATTTTTTGTAATATTCATAATTTTATAGTTCAAAATTCATTCTTTGGTTCAAAATTTAACTTTTGCTTGTGGGCAAAGAAGAAAAGATGTGCAGAAACTTCTAAGGGAATAAAGCGAGATTCGGTAAAATCATTATTATTAAAGAAATTATTTTTATAAAATAATTAAATTAAAATTGCACCAATCTCCTTCTTATATAAAATTTATAAAAATAGCGATCTCAAAACATATTTTGATAATGATGCATATTTTCTCCAGGAAATTGTACAATTACTTTGGGCTCTTACAGAGGATAAAAACGAGTCAGCAGTTCTTATGATTAATAATCGTTCTCCTCTCAATGAGCAAACTACAGATTAACTTCCTGTCTCGTGGAAAATGTTTCATCATGCGGAGCATACCTTAGTGAATTGCCGATTGCTTTTGCTTGAAAAAAAAAACCCAAGTAGTAGACAATTTTCGTTAAAGAGAATATGAAATATTCGCGTAGACTTTGCTTTGAAAATACACTCCAAGCTCCATGTAATAACAGTTTCGGGGGTTACTTCGTACTGGCCTTGTTTCTAAATCGGTATCCTCGAAGCGTGAACAGTCAGAGCTGCCTGAACCGTTTCCAATAAGAATGCATAATATTGCGCAATATACTCGACAGAGTGCTCGCGCACTGCGGCTCTTACGAGGCAACAATCGCAACCATCTCGCCCTGCCCCCGGAAATACAATGGGATCTAGAGTGTAATTGATTTTATTAATTTTTAAGAAGACTAATAGTAAATAGTTTTTTTGAAGGTTTAATGTTTAGTCTAAACTTGATTTCAAATTTTTTTTATGTTAGGTAAGTTCAATCGTTAACTTTTTGAATATTTCAGTTGAAAGGGAGCATTAGTATCAATTTATAGTAGCTTAATGGAATTTAATAAAAAATATTTCAATTGTAAATTGTTAAAAGCTTTAACTTTATACGTATAGATTATTGAGCATATAAATGTACAAATGTTTTGCTTTAATTTTACAAGTTCAAATTCAAAAGAGTCCAGATACTTTAACTAAAAATCTATGAACATCTAATGCATTTTTTCATAGCTAAAAATTTCGGAACAAGTTCAAGCCTTTCTCATAAACTTTTTGTTCTGTGCAATATTAAACACTCGACAGCGTGAGTGCTCGCTTTTCTTAATCTCCCAGAAATGACCTTAATGCACTTGATGTAATTAACCGAGCAGTAATGCATCGGGTTAAGTTAAATGACATTATTATGAAATCAGTTATAAGCGACCATTGATTATTAACTTCAGTCGTTGCAAAACACTTTATTTACATATATATGTTGTTTATTTATGTCACGCAAATGATAGAAAGTTAATGCATGTTTGTTTATTAAAATAAAAACCTCTGTATTGAAATAATAATGATTATTAATAAATAAAAAATTAAAAGTCTAATAAAAACTAAGTTTTAAACATAAGGAGTTTCAAAAACTTTTAAAACAATAATTTCGAATTGAAAGCGTTTGAAAGTGAAAAATATATGAAAGCACCGCGGTATAAACCTGTTAACCGACATTACAGAAATTTTACACGACGAAGGAAAATCGTTGTTATTTTTGCTATTTGCAATATTTTTTTGAACTGTAAAATGTTTTTTGTTCATTTACTAGAAAGAAATAATACCAGTTAGTTTTATGACATTTGAATCAAAATTAAACGTTATATGACAATTGAAAGCTATTCTACATATTATCTACAAGGGGTCCAGCGGTCTAAAAATGTTATCTTCAGTGTTCTGCCGCTCGTTTTCTATTATTTTTCCCGGCCTCGCATGTTTCTTCGTTGTTTTTCAAGTTGCCGGCAAGTTTTATATGTCAAATTATTTGGAATCACAAGCCACACATATATGTGCTTGCAAAAATTTAAAATAATTTATTGCAAAAATTTGCTGAGTGATATTGATCAAGACTCGTCGCTCACATTCCTCCTTAAGTCGATCTATGGACGACAACATCGAAGATGACGTAAGCGTAGCCACAAAAAACTTTCGACGCACACATACACTTAACTGCACACACACTGACATATGTCTCACTGACTAATTCTGAGAATAAGCACGGATTTCCCATAAGACGCCATAAACAGTTAACAGCTTTAGACCGCGGACCGATGGTCTAGATAACAAAATGCGATTTTCGAAAATCGATTAAAAAGAAACTAAAAGGAATAGTGCCCTTTCGCTTGCGGGATATTAACTGAATATAAAAAATGTTCCAGAAAATGCAAAAAAATCATTTTCGAAAAAAATGTCAGTTAACAGGTTTATACCGTGAACCGTTCATATATATTTAACGATTTCAAAGGAATTTAATTTGTATTATTATTTTTAAATAAAGGCGTTTTAAATGAAACAATTCGAAATAAAATTTTTTTTAAACAGCAGCGCTCAGCAATGACAAATTTAAGACCAAAATTTTAAAAATTGGACAATTTATTTATTAGGGACGAGTTAGAATTGTATTATTTCTAAGTTACAGTATTCATAATTTAACTTTTTTTATTACGTGAAAAACCTCGGAATGGAATTATTTCCGATTCAAATTTGGGAAAATGGACAATTTCAAAAGTGAAAAATGGAATATTTTCAGATTAGAATTTTGAAAATTGGATCACCTAATATTAAAAGAAATAAAAATTTCCTTATTTATAATTAAAAGCATTCAAAAATGAATAATTTCAAATTTTAAACTTTTGACTTTGAATAATCTTCAATTCTAGAATTTAAAATTGTTACAACAGAAAAATATTAATTAAAATTAAAATTGATTAAACAAGTTTGTTCAAAATAAAAAGTATCCTAAGTGAAAAAGTTATATATAGTTTATATATAGTGGAATAAGACGATTATATTTTTCATTTGTTTCTTGAACTTTTCTATGTAAAAAGAATGAAAAATATCAGTGTTTTCCACTATATATAAATTATATATAACTTTCACCTGGGATTTTCCAGTGTTAAACTTTAAAAATGAAAATCTATACTACGGAACTCTAAAAATCGAACGAATCGGAACTTCATTCAAGACTTGAAAAAATATTATGCACCAAGAATTGTGTCACTAAAATTTTTTAAACTCTGACTAGTGTTACGGAAACTTCCATAACGTTTGTCTTGAATGAGCTGGAAACAAAGTTAGTCTTACGAAACATTCCGTAACTGTAGACAGCTCAAACTTTTTTATACTTTCTGCAAGATTTGAATTATTTTAAGCAAATTGAAATCTTTTAAAAATTAAAAAATTTCAAATAGTTATATTTTTCAAAATTATCCATTTTAATTTTACATCTAAAATTTCTGAAAGTTTAATTTTGATCTATTTTCAATTTATGCAGCACAGTTTTTAACTTTTTAATTTGAAGTTGTTTAATTTGTAACAGTTCATTTAAAATTAAAAATAAATTAAATGAATAATACATCACGAGATTGTATTTTTTTACAAATTGAGTTGGAAATTTGGAATATTTTCAAATAAAAAAAATCTACCCGTTTTGCGGGCACATTAGCATCACGCGCGGCTCGCTTCTGTCGCTAGTATGAGCGCGCCCAGGTCGCGCGACTGTTTGTTCTTGCGCTTCGCGCTTGATAATATATTTTTCTCGCGCTTCTCCCTCAATAATGTATTTACCTCGGGCTACGTGCTCAATCTTTTTTTATATTCCCCTCACTTAAGTGCAGACTTTTTAAACCTAAAGGTCAAAGTATTGAGAACAGTATTGACAACAGCACTCGAGTTTGTCCCTGAAATTGTATATCATTTCTACAAATATATATTATTACAACTCATAACATGTGTTTGTATTAAAACAGACGTAGTTCCAATGTCTCGTTAAAAAAATTTGCATTCTTAAAAAAAACCTTTTGTTATTGAATATTTTATTGCAAATTCTGTCGTTTTTTCATAAACTGAATTTGGTTATTGCCAATGTTATTTTTACTATGTAAACGTTACACGTACGGTTTACACAGCAGACTCACTGATTTTTAACTTCTAAATTATATCCCTAACCTCGGACACAGACTTTCTCAATTGATTCTTCTGTCGCATCGTGTTCTACATCGCAGTTGTGCTGCCCTATTGCTTTATCTCCTAATAGGTCACTAAAAGAGTCTCCCAAAGCGACTCAAAGGGCTGTACACTCTCGAGTTCCGACTCGAGTAATCCGATACATTAGGGACTCGGCTCTAGTATGTATACTTACATGAAAACATTGAGATTCGGTAAGATATATAGTAAAGCTACAACGCCATGCTTCCAAATGCGTTTGCGTGGCGCACGGGTGAGTCGTCTCTGTGGAATGGGAAATGAGACAATATGAACTCCCATCTAACACTACGCTAATGAAGGTTGCTTACATTCTAAGCATAAACCACTAAGCAGCTATGACTCGTTTAAAACTAATCGCCCCCCCCCCCCAGCCCGTCATTAATCGAAGTTTCTTGGGACTGTTGTTGTAACTAGACTCTCCACTCTAGACGCCAAAAGGCTGTTCTCTCTTGAGTTGAGATTCCGAGCGATCTAAATACTCCTAGATTTACTCCAGCGCGACTTTAAAATAAGAGAGTCCTTAGGATTGAAAAGAGTTAGTTGAGTTATAAGAGTTCGCAGGAGTTGAGCCGAGTTCTATTCGAGTTGATGGGAGTGGCAGCGTGCTTCTGATTCTTCAGTCATAATCAAAATACAACAGTCACACATACGACTCACCTGTGTGCCACAAAAACGCATTTGAAAGCATGGCATTGTAGCTTTATTATACATCTCGCCAAATCTCAATGTTTTCATATAAGTATACATGCTATAGTATGTTACTACTCCTAAGCGCCAGTCACCGTGATAGAGTCTGTAGAGTCGCTAGAGTTCAGCCGAGTCGCTGGAGTATCGGATTTCTCGAGTCTAAACTCGAGAGTGAACAGCCCTTTGCCAGACGCTTTGAGAGACTCTTTGAGTGACTTATTAGGAGATAAAGCAATAGGGCACCACAGCAGCGATGTAGAACACGATGCGACAGAAGATTCAATTGAGAAAGGCTGTGTTACTGAAGCTAGGAATATAATTTTGAAGTTACAAACAGTAAGGTTGCTGTCTCGACCGTATGTGTAACATTTACATCGTAAAAATGACATTGGCAAGTACCAAATTCAGTTTATGAAAAACGACAGAAGTTGCAATAAAATGTTTAATAACAAAAGTTTTTTTTTAATGCGCATTTTTTTAAACGAGACATTGAATGTACATCTGTGTTGGTAAAACACATGTTATGAATTGTTATAATATATATTTGTGGAAATGATATACAATTTCAGGGACAAACTCGTGTGCGAAGCACGAGGTACCAGATGAGAATGTCCTCGTTAAAGCCGAATGAGCTTTAATAACAGAGAATACGCCATTACCAGATTACTGTTTTCGATACTTTGACCTTCAGTTTTCAAAAGTCTGTGCTTAAGTATCGTGGAAACAGACAGATATACGGACAGACACATTCGTAAAAACTTGTTTTTCGGATTTTGGGGGCCTGAAAACGTGGTTACTTGACAAAAAGTGGGGGGGGGGGGCAAATTTGACACAAATTTAATTCCTTCTCTGATGAGAATGTAATAGTTGAATTCTGTAGCAAATATTTGCATTTTTATTTAAAAAAGAATTAATTTTGTACTAAAACAGATGAATTTTTAATAAAAAAGAAAAATTTTTGTATGAGTGAAACTTTCATCCAGAAAAGATTTCAGTTCATTTTTCAACTCCAAAATATAAACTTTAAACAAAAAGTAAATTTTTTACAAACTAAAAGAAATTTTCTAATAGTTGAATTTTCCTCCAGAAAATATTTTAGTTCTTCTTCCAACAACCATAGTATATTGTGCACCCTCTTGGCTCGAGAGCCAAATATTCTGTCCGACAGCGGAACAAAAGCGAGTTTTCGCATTTTCAAATATACAAAAAATTCTTTAAATTAAAAAAAAGAAAGAATATGTGATTATCATGCATGATATTTTGTAAATGCAGCCATGTGTGCCACCACATCGTTCGTTATGCCTCGAATGCCCCCCCCCCCCCTTCAGGCATAGAATCGCTTGTTTTCGCTCCTTCCCGACGGTGCGAAAACGAGCTTTGTCGCTCCGCTGTCGAAAAAAAAAATTATATTTAAACAGTACAATTTTCAACCAAAAATTATGACTTTTTAACAAAATTGTTGAATTTTCAGTCACAGTTGCATTTTTACCTAAGAAAGAAGTCATTTCTGCTAAAGCAGGTACATTTTAAAATAAAAAAATAAAAATGTCAAAAAAGAGATAAATCTTTAACCAAAAAGTTACATTTTTATTTACAAAATATGAAATTTTTCCTTCTGACTTGATTTCGTCGAAAATGCGAACTTTTCTACATTAATTTCAACTCTATTATATCAAATATATCTTATATTTATTATTGTACCGCTGTCTGGGGCTGTTTATTCAGATATTGCAAAATAAAATGCAAATCTCTTTTTTATTGATGACATTAATATTTGTTTCTTATTTTTCATTAAATTTTATTCTTAGCCACCCTGAAAAACGTATATCATTTTATTAATACTATTACCATTCATATTTTGCATTATCTTATTTTTACCATTAAAAAAGTACATTCTATTAGAATAAAAATTATTATTCAATATTTTACTGCAACCTGTGTTGTTTTTTTATAATTAATTTGATTATATTCATACTTGTTCTATCTAAAAATGATTTATAACAAATTTATAGATCTTTTTGGGATAAAAAACTTTAGTTACTCAAATGAGTCAAGAAAGCAGATTCATTTTTTGCACATCTGATTCCGATCTAGGCTAAATTAAACGAGATCGATGTTAGAAAGGAGACTAATTAAAATTGCAGGTATGAGACGTGGAAAAGGCAGCAAAAAACCGTAACGTGCATAGGCGCGAAAAGTCCTTGATACGCGACGCGACGTGCATCTCGGGCTTATTATAAGGGTCACGTGGACAACGTCACTGATTCCTTTCGCTCGTTTCAACAAACGAAATCACTTGTAACAGGCCATTGGCCCCGTTTCATTTCTTAAATTTGCCTTGCTCTAATTTTTAACAAATTTACCAACTTCTTCAGATATTCGCAATAAAAAAAATGTAGCTTAGAATTCGGGTTTTTTTTTTGTTAGAAATTCTACTACTTGGTGGAAAATTGAACTATTGTTTTAAAATGTCATCTTTTTTGGTCGAAAATTCCACCAGATGGTTGAAAGTTTAACTTCTTTATTAAAAATCCATCTTACTGGTTGAAGATTTAACTATTTTGTGGAATATTATTATTTTTTGATAGAATATTTGGATTTTCGTAACTAAAAATTCAAATATTCTATTTTTTTGAAAATCGATCAGATTTAGTTGACAATTCAACTATTAAATTTTTCGATTTGAAGTTTATTTTTGGTTGAAAATTCAACTTTTTCGTTGAAACATGAACTAAACTGTTGAAAATTAATTTTTTTTGTTTGTGAATTTAAGTGTTTCGTTTAAAATTTGTTTTTGGGTTGAAAATTAATTTTTTTACTGTACATAAAAATATTACATTTTTGGTCGAAAATTTATCCTTTCTAGATGAAAATTAAACTATTTGGTAAATATTTATATTTTTTGCTATAAAATTAGTCTTATTGGTTGAAAATTAAACTCCTTTCCTAAAAATTCATTTTCGGTTTGAAGATTGAACTGGAAATTTAAGTATTCCATTTTTGATTTAACATTGATCGTTTTTAGTTGAAAATTCAACTATTTAGTTTAATTTTTTCTTGATTTATATATATTTTTGATCGAAAATTTAACAATTTTGTCAAAAAATTTCGTCTTTTTGGTGTGAAGATTTATCTCTTTTAGTAGCAAATTAATTAATTTTTCTTGGTTAAAAATACAACCGTTTGGTTGAAAATTTAACTTTTTTGGTAAATGATTTAACTGTTTGGCTAAAAATTCGCCTTTTTGTGGATGTATTCAACTGTTTAAAATAGTCTTTCTTTCTTGAAGATTCACAATTTCTTTGTTAAAAATTTTTTTTGTTTGAAGATTCATCATTTTATTTGAAATGTCATCTCTGCTTGAAAGCTTAACTATTTCGTTAAAAATGTCCTTTTCCTTTATTTAAAAATTAATTTTTTATACTAAAAATTTAACTTCTATTTTTGTTAAAATCTCATCTCTTTGTTTAAAAATGTAAATATAAGGATAACAATTAATCTTTTGGGTTGAAAATTTATCTATTTTTGTAGAATATTTAACTGTTTTATAGAGAATTGGTCTTTTGGCTTCAAAATTAAAAAATTTGGTTGAAAAATTTACAGTTGTGTTGGAAATTCGTATTTTTTGGTTGAATTCAACTGTTTCTGAATTAAAAATGAAACGTTTTTGGGTTGAAATATGAACTTTTACATTTGAAATATTAACTGCTATATATTTTCTTGAGAATTCATATTTTTTATTGCATATTAAACTATTTTATTGAAAAAATATTTTTTAGGTTGAAAATTCAACTATTATGTTGAAAATTTAATTCTTTTGTATAAAATTATTTTATTTCGTTTAATGGTAATCTGTTTTGTCTGGAATGTATCTGTTTTTTATATTCGTCTTTTTGGATTTAAAATTAGACTGTCTTCTAAAAAATTAATCTTTTTGGCTCGAAAATTATACTATTTGGTTGAATGTGAAAGATATTTCCACATGAAATCTTAAGGATTTACTAATTGTTTCATGTTTAAAAATGTGCATTGCTGCACACTTTAGAAATAATTTTCAGATTAAAATGGTTTATTAAGGAATATTTATTTAAAGATGAATGTTTTGGCATTCACTTTAAATAAAGGTTGCAATGCTTATTTAATCCGAATGTTATAGAGGTCAGTTCTTTTACTGGAAGAGTCTCTCAAAATCTCTTTGGTACGTTTTGATAAGGAAATGTTTATTTAAGAACAATTTTGTTCATAAAATTAACAATTGTATGATTCCTAAAGAAATTAAGAAACGAGAGAAATTTGTAGAGAATCCTTCAATTAATAAAACCAGCCCTACAACAATAGCATTAAATAAGAATTGCGAAATTGTGTCTAAAGAGAAAGAAAACATATAAATCTCTAAATAACAATTGTTGAATAAAAGATTTTAACCTGCAATATAATTTTTAAAAGTTCGCCTTGAATTCTCTTTCAAAATTAGTCGCGATTAACGATGGGAACATTTTCCCAGATTTGATAACTTATTTTTAACAATGCTTATTAATTTTATTTAAAAGAATTATTAACTCTATTATTCCCCCATTTTCGTGAAAAAAACTCCTGGATCCCCTGTTTTTTGAGCAGTTTGTGCTGTGAAGTCTATTATTATTATTATTATTATTAGAATAGTTTTTGCACGGGGCTGTCCCGGTATATCATCAGTCACGGACGCATTGATATAATGCAATCAAGTGATCTGATGAGAGCTTTGTGCCACGACATATTGGACAAAGCCTGGTTTTTACCCCATCAT
>JAAAKG020143658.1:0-11314 GCA_010014905.2 Druon quercuslanigerum
AATTAGTTTGGCGAATGTCAGCAGTAAACAAAAATAAGTATTTTTCTATCTACTTATAATCGATGGACACTATGACTAGGCAATTCACGATAAAATTTGTTTTTAGTCGAATAATGCTGTTGGATCTGAATTTTAACACATCATTGCGTATAACTTACTGCGTCAAAATCTAAAAATTAAGTTGGCCCCTCATTCTTATTGAATTGCATACATTTGATGGGTCAAAAAGTAGTTTTTACTTTTTTAAACTATGAAGCAATGCTTTGATCATTTCCGCAAAAACATATATGGATGCCGTGAATGTAAGCATGATACAGAAGAAAAATTGTTGGTGTTTCCGAAGTACTTCCTTTTAAAAGAATTATTTAAAAATTTTAATAATTTTTTTATCCTCTTATAATCAACATATATTTTGACCATGATGATCGGTTAAGCCGTTTTCGAGAAAATTGGACTTATTAATTTTTCAAAATTTGTTTATAACTTTCTTAAAATATTTTTTTTAGTTGATACTTGGGGTAAATTTATCTTATAGGGGTAGCCACTTGCCCTCGCAATATGGATCACATCCGAGCGGGGGCACCCAGACCATGCTTATCCGGCTACGGCCTTTTTATGGTATTTTTTTGTAGAAAAAGGATGTTGTTGGTCAAAAACTCCTTTTTGGTTGTAGATATTAATTTTTTCGTTAAAATACTCATCTATTTGGCAGAATATTGAAATCAAAAAATAATAAAATCGGTTTTGTGGAGATTCTTTTTTCTTTTGCTGAATTCAACTCTATTTTTTTTTTAATAATATGTTGTTCGTCGAAATATCAACTATCCCAAGGTTTGTTGAGAATTCGTCTTTTTGGCTGAAAAATATAAAAAAAATTGGTAGAAAATAAAAACACTTGACTAAATATAAACTTTTTTGGTAGTAAATTCAACTATTCAGTTAAAAGTTAAGCTATTCATTTGTAAATTTAACTTCTTGATAGAAAATTAACTTTTTTTGTTAATATAGTATAACTCTTGGTTGAAAATTGAACCGTTTTGAAGATAATTCGTCTTTTTAGGATAAAAATGTTAACAATTTTGTTGAAAAAGTATGTCTTTTGTTTCCTATTTGTATTTTTTTTAATTAAAACTAATCTTCTTAAAAAAATTTAACTATTCTATTTCTAGATTTCTAGATCTGTTTTTAGTATATAAAATTAAACTATTTATTTAAAAATTTGACTTTAAAAAAAAATAATCTTCTTGCTTAACACATCATCTTTTTGGTTGAATTTGGGACCGTTTTTAAAACTGCTTCTTTAGAGCTTCATCCTTAGCATTTTTTAACCTAGAATCTGAGAAGAGAGGAGAAATTATGAAAACTCTCAACAGAAATTGAACGGATTAACCAATTTTCTTCAATCTTTCTTCAATCGTCCCGTCGTTATCTGATGCACGAAAAAATAATACATGACCTCCCGCTCTTTCGTTGAGTAATATTTCATGCTATTATTCCGTTCACAATGGGTACAATGACGGTGGCACTGGCGGTTTGCTCTTTCCCAGGCGATGGTGGTTTGCGCCTTCCCAGGCGCATATAATGAATCATATTTTAAATTAATTAGAAAAAAAAACAAAAACGAGACCATTTTTCAAAAAACCTCTTTTTGAGAGATTGCATTTAGCCATTTAGATTATGTGATTAAAATATGAGTTCAATCAATTTATAATTGTAAGAGAAAAGTTGTCCTTTGTCATGGACTAAAAATCATGCGAGGGGCAAATCACTCTCGAATCAGTGTAATTAATGCTCGAATTAATGCAAAGAATCACTGTAAATAATGACGGCAATATAGAATCATTGTGAGTTTGATGCGAGGTTTAACGTAACTCGTTATTTAGAAACATCAGGTAAAACGAATAAGGCGCGGACGTTCTTTTTAATGCCAATAACGTCAGTAAGGTGGACGTTAAATTTTAACGCCGAAGAGAATGAAACTAGTGTTCGGAACGACAATAACGTACGAAATAACGAAAATAATGTATCGCGCTGTCTCATAAAGCGACCCTTTGCCATAGAGTTAATACAGATAGAGGCGACAAGGCATAGGCCGCTCTGTGAGCGGGACCGTCCGTCTCAACTTCGCTGAGAGAGAAATAGACAGAGCGCCAAGGGTTCTCTTGGTGAGTGGGGAGCGGCATAAGAGTGGGGTGACTGGTCGGGTCTTTCTGATTCTCTCTCTCTGTCTCTACGCGCGGGACGGTTCCGAAGCTGGCTTGTTGCCTCTATCTGTATTAACCATAGACGTATAAAGTATAGACCGCCAGCGCTTTGATGTACCTCTCGTTCTTGTTTAGAGAGAGAGAGAGAGAGAGAGAGAGAGAGAGAGAACAATTTTAGTGAGTACTTCTTTCTCTTTCTACTGAGTACTTCTTTCTCTTTCTACTGGGGTCACGTGCGCGAGTCGACTGTTGGCGCGCTCCGCTCTCATCAGCCCACGTGACCGCAGTAGAAAGAGAAAGAAGTACTCACTAAAATCGTTCTCTCTCTCTCTCTCTCTCTCTCTCAAAACAGGAGCGTCGGCGGATCAAACAGACCTACGGTCTATACTTTATACGCCTATGGTATTAACTCTCTGCCCTTTTCGTGTACAAACGAGTCGACATGACGTCACGCGGCACAAAAGTAGATCAAGCAGAAGATCAACTGTGCGAGCACGTGGGAGCGACAGCTCATTTTTTTTTCTCGACTTTTGCCGATATTTTTTCATTGAACTGTGTGCAAGGTAAGTAAACAATTGTTAGTTGCAGAGTATTTGTAATATTTTGAAGGGGGAAAACGTGTCAATGAAAAAGCAGTGTGTCAACTATATGAATTTGTATGAAGTACTTTTTTGAAACAGTCAGAGAGTAATTATTTAATTATAAGTATTTTGGTAAAATATATAACATTGAAAAATAGAGCAAGAATCACAAAATTTGCTGGGGAGTAAGCAATAATCACTAATTTTTGTGTATTTGTTCATTTTGATCATTTTGTTTTAATGAAAAAATTGAAACCATCAATCAAGTAGTTAAATCTAAAAAAGTAATAATTAATTATTGATAAATAAAAATACAATGACAGGATGTCTAGTGTGCAAAAATTTAACGAAATCCGGAAATCGTTCGGAAACTTGAAAAAATCCTGGAAAATCCAGGAATTTTCCTGAGTTTTATTTTTGTTGCGGGAAGTGCATTTCTTTTTCTTACTTTCTATTTAAATTAAAAGAAAATTTAAACTCATATTTTTGAAATAGATTTTCACATTGCAATCGAGAAAATTAAAAATTACTTTGATTGAACATTGTTTGACCTAAAAATTTAATTATCAAGTTTTTTTTTAACAATTTATCTTTTTAAATGCAACTTTACCTGTTTTGGCAGAAATCAATCCTCCCAGTAGAAAATGTAGTTTTTGGTCGAAAATTTCATTATTCTAGTTACCAATTCATCATTTTATTTATAACTTGTTTGAAAATGTAACTTCTTTTTTAATATTGGTTTTCTTTATTATGAAAATTTTTCTTGCACTGAGGATTTTATTGCTCCAATTTAACAATTGGTTTATTGCCAATTAATTCATTTGCTTATTTAAAAATTCACCTATTTAAAAAAAAAATTATTCTTTTTCAGAGGAATTAATCTTTTTTATGAGAACATCATTCTTTTTGTTTAAAATTGAACTATTCCAGTTTCTTTACTCAGGATTTTAGTTCAGAATTCATTAGTTTGGTGAAAATTAATGTTTTTAATGAAAATTTAAGCTTATAAATATTTTATTTGTTAACTATTCTATTTTTGATAAAAAATGTATCCTTTTTAGATAAAAAATCAACTCTTTGGTTAAAAAGTTGTATTTTTTAGTTGAAAATTAAATTCATTTATTGAAAATGACTTCTAAATTTGTGCTATTTGGTTGCAAATTTGTCTTTTTGAGTTGAATATTCATTTCATTGATTAAAATTCGATTAAAATTCGATAAAAATTTTTGGCAAAGAAATTAATTTTTTCGTTCAAAAATTGAACTATTTCAGTTTGAGATAAAATGATTTAGTTAAAAACTCATCATAATGTTTAAAATTTAACTTATTACAGTTGAAAATTCATCATTTCATTAAAAAATTAATCAGTTTGGTAAAAAATGCATTGTTTCAACTACAAATTTAATTTTGTTTTGTGAAAAAGGTATTTATTTCCTTGTAAATATTCTTTTTTGCTGTAAAATAGACTGTTTGGTTGAAACAGAATTTTTTAAATGAAAATTTAAGTAGTTTATTTTTATTGAAAATCCATCAGTTTGATGGAAAACTATTTTTATGTAACGAAAAATTACGTTTCGTGAACATTGCAGTTCACTTCTTCAGGGCTGACATGAAACTAAGGTATCAGGTTATGTTGTTCTTATGTATACTTTCTACGATGCCTCTGATTGGCCAGAGCGCCCCACCATGGAGACACCATGGTAAACCAACTGGAACACTTCCTTCGTGAGACTTTTTGGACTCTCCAGGAGAAATCAGTCACGGCTAAACTCGGCGGTGTTCGGTTGAATTCGGCTGTCAAAGATTTCTCCTAAGAATCCCAACGCGGCAATCTGCGATTTCTCAGTGACCAGCCCATGGTTAAAACTTACCCTAGTGACATTTAAATCAAAGAAAAAATATGTAAATATAATTAATATTAAATTATTAAAAATATTTTGGTGTGGAAATATTGGGATTTTCTCTACCTCAAAATCCATAATTATGTTTATTGACGTATCCATTCAACCAAAATTTCTCTTTGGAAATAACAATTTTGACTTCAAGAACTTCACAAGATTCAAACTGCTCGGTTATGCTTTTGCAAAATTCTACACATTCCTCCATAGATCTTGGTCCTAATAACTGATGAGTTGTTGTTTTTTATGGATGTTATTTAAAAAAGGTTATTGAAAATCCTGTGCAGCGAAGATTTTTAAATACGTATGTGACAGAAACAATTAATTAAAGTAGTAGTTTAAGAAAGTATTTAAGCATTTATCATCACTTTCTGCCAAGATTGTTCTTTCATAATTACTCTTCTAAAACGCATTACATCACTATTTTTTGAAACAATGAAATTGATTTCTAAATGTCGCCGCACTCCTTACTTTATTCTCTACACAACTTTAAAGTTTAAAAACCAAAGTATGAAACTTTCTTCTTTAAAGGTTATAGGTTGATTTGGTCTTAAATATTCTTCTCGTTTGGGTTGCGCGGTGATTATAGTCATTATAGGAAATGATACGGAGATAATCGGGGAGTTCTCTTAGGAGAGAGTAACAGGGCTCTCCGAAGGTAGAAAGAGAGTTAGTGGAGAAATGGTCCCAGACCTTTTTGACCACTGGCAAGTTCGCCCTGACGGGAGCGTCCCTGTATTTCTTTTAAGGTAGAAAGAGAGGAAGTGAAAGAATAGTCACTCTTCCTTACGGACACCGGCGGTTTTGTTCTTGACCAAAGTGGCGTTGTGTTTGGCCAGGAATTGGTCCAGTCGGGCCATGTGTTTGGGTTTTTCCTTTCGGCTGGTAGGGGGAGTTACATAGACCTTAGGACAGCCTGGTGTTTTCATCAAATATTTCCATGCTTGGAGCCCGTCCATGGTTCAAAAAAAAGGGAAGAAAAAAAAGTAGGGTTAGGATCCAGCCGAGTACAGCTGTGATGCAGGTCGTATCAGCGGAACGGATGAGGTGGGATGCCGGCCGACCCGTAAAAGGAGGAAAAAGGATTAAACATAGGAAGAAGGTATATACTAAGTAATTTGTTTGAATTAAAAGGTTTATTTTATTTTATGCTATTAAACATTGCTTATTATTAACTACGGAGACTTGTAGTTTACCTATACTGACGCAAAGTGACAGGTCGCCCATGTCGTGGTAGTACTAGGGGTGCCTAAGCTATTTCGCCGCGCGTCATCTAGTTAGAGAGAGAGAGAGAGAGAGAGAGAGAGAGAGAGAGAGAGAGAGTATTAAGAGTAGTTCCGCTCTCTGCCGCATGAGGCGTGCTGGGCTTACGCCAACCATGCAGGGTTGCCCAGAGCGGATGTCCAGCCGTAGGAGTGAGAGAGAGGGGGAAAAAGTTTTGGTCGATGGTTGCGCTTCATAACAAGTTTGGCCTAGCCCGAGCGGAATTCCGGCCCGGGAGGTTGATGTCAGCTAACAGCGGAGTTACAGCCGTTAGCCTTATTGATCAAAGTGGATTCCCATCCCTAATCGTTCTCTTCTGCCGTGGCGGAGCGCGTCCTTTTAAACCTGCCGTGCCGCACACGAGTTGCCCAGAGTGGGAAAGTATCGAGTGGTGGGAGATGCGCGCGCTTGAGTTTGAATGACGGGAAATGGCGTTTCGCTCTCTGTCTCTCTCTTCTTTCTCTCTCACTTTTTTAGAGTCGAATATTCTTGTATCTAGAATGGTTGTCCACCGAATGGATAAACGTCGTATGCGAGAAGGAATCTCGCCCCATGCGAGTCGCGTATAACAAGGTTTCTAATTAATTCAAATAAAAAAGTTGAGATATCCTTTAGTATAATTCTCAAACTTCCATTTCAGAATTTATGTTTTAATTGACTTATACAAAATAAAATAATCTAATTGCGCCTTTACTATTGTTTATACAGTTTTGATATTACAAATTAATCAAGCTTTTCGCTTTTTCACAGAAATATCATCAGGTATGGCGACCGAAACAAGGGACTTTCTAACCAATTTTGGAAGGAGTGACGAAAATGCGATTCATCAAGGTAGCTATAGTATAATTAAAAATTTATAACAAAAATGTTAACTGATTAACAGTTTTCATATTGATATTTAAAAACTTTAATTAATTTTCCGAGACGGTATATATTTTTTAGGCATCTAACTTTATTTCCAATTTTTGGGCTGTTTCTTCTTATTAAGCATGCAGTCTTATTAAGCAGCACCTCTACTATAGAAAATATGAAAAATTAAAAAATCAATAGCGCCAGAATTTTTGGGTTTTTCAGGATCTTTAAAACTATAAAGATTAATTTAAAAAAAAAAATTCGACCTTTATGTGCTTTGAGAATTGATTGAGCATTTATAAGCATTTTGAATTAAGATTTAAACAATCCTCTTTTCTACATTTATTAATAATAATTACATTATTTGAATTTCGCGTTAAACAGCACCTTATTTCGGGTTGTTACAATATCAATATCTACAATATAAAATCAACCATGCACCTAGAAGATTATTAATATTAATGCAAACAATTTTTGTTTCTAAATCCATTTTTAGCACTTTTTAGTTGAGTTTTTAGATCAAAAATATAAATTTTAAACATAAGAAATGAATTTTTAACCAAATAGTTAGCTAAATTTTTAAACGAAAAGTTTAATTTTCTACATAGTACATAAGTGTTCATTTAAAACAGATCAATTTTCAACCAAAAATATAATAGTTAAAATGTTAGAAAAATAATGGTTCAGTAAAAAAAAATTTTTTGGATAAAGAATCAATTTTGAACAATATCCAAAATGGATTTTTAACAAATTAATTTAATTTTAAACCCAAAAGATGAATTTTTTACCAAAGAAACAAACGAAATTTCAACAAAATAGTTAAATTTTTACTACAGAAATGAAATTTTAATTAAAAAGGTGAAGTTTCAACTAATTATGATTAATAAATTTTCAGTAAAACACTGAAATGCCGACAAAAATTTAAAAGTTATATTTTCAATTTAAATAAATAATTATAAATAAGAAAAAAACTAATTTTAATACAAAAAATCAATTTTCAATCAATAAGATGAATTTTCCACAAAAATTGATGAATTTTTAACAAAGTACATATCAATTAAATATTTAAATTTTTAAAGGAATTTGTAACCAAAAAGATAAATTATTCACCAAGAAGCTTAAATATTCTCCTAAGAATTGGAAATTATTATCAAAGACAGGAATTGCAAACCAAATATTTTAATTTTGAACTTAAGAAGATAAATTTTAAACTAAAGATGTACGAGTTAAATTTTAAGATTTTAAATGGGTTTTTTACTAAAATGATGAATAATCAACCAAATAAATAAAATTTTAACAAAATAGTTCCGACCTTGTTACAATTATGTTACCAGTGATGTTTTCTGAAAATATTTTTTTACCTATCAATATTTGTTTTTTTATAAACAAATTATATAAACAAAATCACATTTTGGGCGTTTTTAAGCGAAAAGCAATCGCCTTTTTTCTGGCCTTGCTAAAATTAAATTGCCAATGATTTTTTCTAAAAAAATGTTTTCCACTCATCAATATTTGTTTACTTATAAACAATTTATATAAACAAATGCACATTTTCGGCGTTTTTAAGTAAAAAGAAATCCTTTTTTCGTCTAACCTGTCTGAAATAATATTGTCAATATCGTTTTCTGAAAAAATTTCAAACTACCAATATTTGTTTATTTTATAAATATATTATGTAAATACAATCACATTTTGGGCGTTTTTAAGCAAAAAATAGCGTTTTTTCTGGACTTGCTAAAATTAAATTGACAATGATTTTTTCTAAAAAAATGTTTGCCACTCATCAATATTTGTTTACTGTATAAACAAAAACTTATATAAACAATTGCCCATTTTCGGCGTTTTTAAGCAAAAAGAAATTCTTTTTTCGTCTAACCTTTATTAAATAATATTTTTAATGTCGTTTTCTGAAAAAATTTCAAACTACAAATATTTGTTTATTTTATAAATAAATTATATAAATAAATTCACATTTTAGCGATTTTAAGTCAAAATAAACCGTCTTTTCTTCTGACCTTGCTAAAATTATATCGCCATTAGGCTTTTCTAAAAAATAGTTTACCACTTGTCAATATGTATTTATTTTATAAACAAGTTGTATAACAAATTAACATTTTGGGCTTTTGCAAGCGAAAGTAAATCTTTTCTTCTTGTGTTGGTTTTAAATTATATTGACAATAATGTTTTTTGGAAAAATTTTGCTATTGTTTATTATATATATTATTGTTATTATTTTTCGCGACTTTTTCATTTTTTAAACAAATTATATGAACGAATGTAAATTTTAGGCACGAGAAGGAAGAAATATGGGCAATTCATGGACAATGTGGTTAAAAAAATAATAAAATGACTTATATATTTGCATTTTTTAATTTAATTTGTTTGCTAAATAACAAATATTGATAGGTTTCAAATTTTTTTGCATTAAGCATCATTTCCAATATAGTTTCTGAAAACTCAGAAGAAAAAACTATTTTATTTTGCTTAAAAACGTCCAAAATGTGCATTTGTTTATATTATTTGCTTAGAAAATAAACAAATAATAATAAGTGGCAAAATTTTTTTTATAAAGCATGATTGGAAATATAATGTTGGCAAGGTGGGAAGAAAAAACGGTTTCCTTTAGCTTAAAATCGCACAAAAATTTGCATTTATTTATTTAATTTGTTTATTAAATAAACAAATATTTATAAGTGGCAAAACTTTATTCAGAAAACATCAGTGGCAATATAATTGTAACAAGGTGTACCGAAAAAACGGTTTATTTTGGCCTTAGATCGCCTAAAATTTGCATTTGTTCATTGAATTTGTTTATTAAATAATTAAGTATTGATAGGTTGCAATTTTTTTTCAAAAAAAAAATCATTGGCAATATAGTTTCAGCAAGGTTAGAAGAAAAAACGATTCCATTTTTCTTAAAAACGTCCCCTGATGTCGAGTATTTGTTAGAAAAATTTGTTTATAACAATTACCTATGCAAGTTAATACTTTTTCATCTTTCTTAAACCATTGTGCATTAAATCCAAGGGAGGAGAAGTATTAGAAAAAGTTTTCTGGAAGAGAAAAAATCAAATGAAAAAATCGACATTTTTTCGCTGTTTGGAATAAAAAAAACATTAAATAAACAAAAAAAAGCATACATTTTTTTGGTTCAAAATAAGATTTAAACTGAACCTGTAATTCGATTTAGATGTTTTTTTTAAAAAAGCTTATAAAATTTGAAAGAAAGTTGTCCACCCTGATTTTTAATTTAGTTTTTAATTTTTTTTATAAATAAATAAATATGACAAAAAAATGGCAATTTTTTCTATTTGCCATTCTTGCTGCCCGTAAATAATTGTAAAATTGCTGTAATCACCTACTTTTCATAGATTTACATTATATAAAGATATTTCATCACGATACAATTAACAAATAAAATTTATAAACAAATTATTTGTTGAAATTGTGTTTTCTATAATTTTCATTAATTTAATGTTTTTTTAAGTTATACATCAAGATATTTAAATGGAAACAATATTTTATTGCAAAAAAGTTCTCTTGAGACTATTCTTGTTAATATTATAAACAAATTTTAAAAACAAATGCATTATTCATGCATTTCTCGTCAGGAAAATTCATTTTTTTCTATCTCAATTTTTTAAAATTAGGAACCTCATAATAATTTCAGAAAAATTGATAATTTTTTGATAAATTTGATAAATTTTGCAACAGTTTTAATAAACAAATGCATTATTCGGGCATCTGTTAAAGAAAAATTCGTTTTTTTTCTTGTGTTAGACAACTGTAAGTACTGAGTGAAAAAAGAGAACTTTTTTTCTGAAATTAAAAGGACTGACTTTGACAGAAAATTAGTTTTTACGTCGACAAGTATCCAAATAATACATTTGTTTATTAAATTTAAAAAGAATTATAAAATTTATGAACTAATTATGACTTTTGCTGAAATTAACTTGAAGTTCCCAATTAAAATACCTGGCATTGAAAAAAACTAATTTTTCCGTGTATAAGTGCTCGAATAATGTATTTGTTTATTAAATTTGTTTGATAAAATCCTAAAATTCATCAACAAATTATGAATTTTTTGAAATTATCACAAGTTTCCTGATCTAAAAAAATTCATATCGAAGAATACGAATTTTATTGACGAAAAATTCTTGAATGATGCATTGTTTTATTAAATTTGTTTATAATATTAACAATAATAGTTAACTAACTGTCAAGCAGAGTAAATTTGAAAATATTTTTTCTTAATTCCAAATTTTTTCACTTCGTTATTTATTAAAGATTCTAGCTCAAAAATTTTACAAGTTGAAGGTTCGGGTATTTAATTATTACTTAAAATATAATTATTTGTTTAAAAAATATTTTTTTTTTTTTAAATTCTTTTGACGATTTTAGCCAAAGGAAAATTTACCTTAAAAAAAGAAAACTTTAGAATGCAGAAAAAGTTTTCCCGAAAAAATAAGCCGTCATTTAATAAAATGCAATAATTTTTTAAAATTTGGTAGGAATT
>JAAAKG020143659.1:0-11314 GCA_010014905.2 Druon quercuslanigerum
ATTATTTATCTTTAATATTATTATTAATCATAAATTTTTATTTAAAAAAATATATAAAAAAAGAGTTGGATTTTCAACCCAAAAAGACGAATTTCTTCCCCCAAAAAGGGTAACTTTTTAACAAAATAGTTGAATTATCTACCAAATTAGTTTCATTTTTATGCAAGAAAGGTTTAATTTCGACTAAAATAGATGAATTTTTAATAACCAAAATATAAATTTTAAACAAAAAGTACATTTTCGAAAAAACATAATTTTTGAACAGAATCTATTTTATCCAATGAAGATTATATTTTCTTAAAGCATTTTATACAATTTTATTAACAAAAAATTAAAAAAAAAGTTTTTCATCCGGAAAAGATTTCATTTGCATAAAAATAGCAGAATTTTTAAACAAAAAGTATGACTATTCAACAAAATTGTTGAATTTTCAATGAAAGAGTTGCATTTTTATCCATGAAAAATGTAATTTCTGCTAAAGCAGGTGAATTTTGAAACCAAAAAGACAAAGTTTTAAAAAAAAGAATTTGAATAGTTAAATTTTAATATCATAACTTAATTTTCTGCTAAATAGTCGAATTGTTAACCAAAAAATATGACTTGTTAACAATATTTTTAAATTTTCAACCAAACTGTTGCATTTTTTCCAAGAAAAATGAAAATTCAGCTAAAACAGGTGATGTTTTAAATCAAGAAGAGAAATTTTCTAGGAAATTGTTTAATTTTCAGCAAGACAGTTGCATTTTTTCCAGAAAGATTATGTATTTATACTGAAAAAGATGAAATTTTAAATCAAAAAGACAAATTTTCAGAAAAAATAGTTTTCATCCAAAAAAGATTTCAGTTTATTTATTAGCAACAAAATATGAAGTTTAAACAAAATGTTAATTTTCTACGAAAAGAAATCTACAATTTTGGATAAAACTCTTTTTAGTTTGTCAACTGAGAATCTAAATTATAATAAATCTTAATTAAAATTAAATTTTACATTAAGGAGTAACAAGTAAATAAAGATTGATTTTATAAGACGATTCGGAATCTGTTTAAAATTCAAAAATTTTCAGATATTAACGCCAAAGTTAAACAAATGTTAACGCCTGATTCAAACTTTATAAGCAATTTTTAATTTAATAAAAAAAAAGATATTTCGGGTTCCAGTCGTATAGAAAATTCGTAGTTTTTTACACGAGTGGAACCCAAAATATCTCTTTTTATGAAAATGAATCATCGTGAAAGCATTAAATCTATTATTTTTAATTTTTTTTAAATTTTGTAATTAAGAAAAAGAAACATTAAGCACCTATTATTTTTAGGAAAAAATTGAATAATTTGAAAAGCCATTTAGAAGGTCTGAAAAGATAAAAAATTAATTAAAAGTTTGAAATGATTACAAATAATTTAAATGAAATGTCTGATTTAATACAAAAAGTAGATTTTTGCAGATTTGGAAGAAAAAATTTTGAAGGTTTTTAGGAATTGTGAAAGATTTTTGAAAAGAATAAAAAACATTTTCACGAGATTCCTAGGAAAATTGAAAATGACTTTTTATTTTTTTAAATTAATTTTAAGAGAATATTTAAAAATAAAGTCTAAAATACAGCTGGAAGATTTCAAGGAAATATTTATGTTTTGCAAGATTTTAAAAAGATTTTAGGCATAACTCGAATAATTTTAAAAGATATTTAGAATCTATGAAAAAATTTCAAAATTAATATAAAGTTTGAACAAATTTAAGGCCAAATGTAGATGTTTCAAGATTTTAAAATAAAATTTTGAAGCTTTTTAAGGGTTTTAAGGCTATCTTATTAAAAATAAGTGAACTTTTAATTAAAGAAATGTTAAACTTGGCCGTGAAAAATGTTTGTGAACCGGGAATTTTTTTTCTGTAAATCAAAGGGTTACCGTGATTTTTAAAAATTAATAAACGCGGAACGTTAATCATATTAAATTTAATGAAGAAAATATGCTAGTTACAAATGTATCATTTTCTTTTTTGAGGCATCTTTTTTGTGGTAAAAAATTCATTTTTTTGTTGTTAAAAATTGAACTAAGATTTTATAAAATTGGATATACACGTACATATGCGTTTTGTTTATTAAATAAACGTGGAACGTTAATGAAATTAGATTAAGAAAATAAAATGTTTTAATAATAATTAAATCTTACGGAGGTATAATTTTAGAATTTTTTGTTTTTGATGCATACTTTTTGTGGTTGAAAGTTATATTTTGTTAAAAATTTAATAATTTTGCTGGAAAGTAATTCGTCATGGTTAAAAATTATCTTTCTTGTTTGAAAATTTAACTATTTTGTTGAAAACTCTTCTTTTTTCGAATTATTAGTTTAAATTGCAAATTTAATTATCACGTTTATCGTTCAAAAGTTATCTTTTTTAGTGGTAGATTCAACTATTTGGTTCAAAATTCGTGTCTTTAATTCAAAATCATCTTTTTGATCGTAAACTTAACTTTTTGGTTAAAAATTCCTTTTTTTCTGTGGGTTCGAGAATAATTACTTCAGTTAAAAACGTATTTCTTTGATTGAAAATTCAATTATTTTGTTACAAATTAATATGTTTTTGTACTAAATTAATCTTTTTGTTGAAAATTTATCTTTTTCATTGAAAATTCGTTTTCTTTGGTGAAAATTCGTTTTTGTTAGAAATTTAATAATTTTTCTGAAAAGTCATTCATCATGGTTGAAAAGTTAAGTATTTTGAAGATAATTCATCTGAATGAAAATTCAACATTTTTAATAATTTTTTTCTTGTTGGTAGGAAAAATCTATTTTTATTGGAAATTTAACTATTTTGTTAAAAATTCTTCTTTTTTCAAATGAATTTTTTTAACTGAAAATTTAACTATTCTATTTTTAGTGGAAAATATTATCATTTCTATTTAAAAATCAACTATTTTTTGGCGGAAATATCACCTATTAAACTTTTTTTTTGAGAATTAATTTTGTCGATTGATAATTTTCATCATTAGTTGAAAATTTAATTATTTAGTAGAAAATTCTTTTTCTATGAACCACAAAGGATTAAAATTTCAAATTAAAATCAGTTAAACCGATCCCAAAAAAGACTTCAACAAACTACAGATTTTTCACCACAAATAATTTTTCAGACAAGAAAGAAAAGAAATTTCAGAAAATATCAATTTTCCCAACAAAGTTCATTGTTGATTAAATATTCGAATATCCAACTAAAAATAAACAATGGATTTTCAACAAAAGAGATGAATTTTCAAAAAAAAAAATGACTAACAAAATATTTAAATATCAATGAAATAATTACGTTTTCGACAAAATATTACTATTTTTAAACAAGAATCACGAACTTTTAATAAAATATATGAATTTTCAATCAAATACATAGCTGAATTGTCAACTAAAAAAGATAAATAACTTTACTAGAAAATAGAATAATTAATTTTCAAGTTAAAATAATTAAGTTTCAATTTAAAAAAAAATAGTTTTTTAACACATTAGTTAAATTTAAAATTAAATATGATGAATTCTAAACGATAAATGTAATAGTTGATATTCCAACCACAAAAGATTAAAATTTCAAATTAAAAAGCGATCCCAAAAAACGGGTTCAACAAACTACAAATTTTTCACAAAAAATAATTTGAAAAAAAAAAATGACTTTTATATCAAATTCGTTGAATTGTCAATTATATATTTCCTTTTTTTCGCAAAATAATACATTTTTAAAGCAAAAATGAAAAACTTTAAACAAAGTACATGAGTTTTCAACCAAAAATAAACAAAGAATTTTCAACTAAAAAGTTAATTTTCAATTAAATAGTTTAATTTGCAACCCAAAAAAATAACTTTTCAACAAAATAATTGGATTTTCCAACAAAAAGCTGCCTCTTTGAGAAAAAAAAAGAATGACTTTTTTGATTAAAGTTGTTGTACTTTTAATTAAATATTTTTTTATTTTCCACAAAATAATATAAGTTTTTAAACCAAAATGTCAAACTTTGAACTAAGTACATGATTTTTCAACTGAAAAGTTAATTGTCAACCAAATAGTTTAATTTTCAACCCAAAAAGATGACTTCTTAACAAGAGAGTTGGACTTTCCAACAAAAGCTTCCTCTTTGAGGAAAAAAAGAATAAATTTTTTTATGAAAGTTGTTGAATTTTCAATTAAATATTTACGTTTTCCACAAAATAATACAATTTTTAAACAAAAATGACAAACTTTGAACTAAACACAAAGTTTTCTGCTAAAAACAAACAACGAATTTTCAACATGAAAATTTTAATTTTCAATCATATAGTTTAATTTTCAACGAAAATAGGTGAGTTTCAACCAAAAAGTTGGATTTTGCAACAAAAGCTTCCTCTTTTAGAAAAAAAGAATTACTTTTTTTTGTCGAAGTTGTTGGATTTTCAATTAAATATTTACATTTTCAACAAAATAATAAGATTTTTAAGCAAAAATGACAAACTTTGAACTAAGTACATGGATTTTCAAGCCAATATAAACAAAGACTTTTAAACTAAAAAGTTGATTTTCAACCAAATAGTTTAATTTTCAACTCAAAATATGACTTCAACAAAAGAGTTGGATTTTGCAACAAAAGCTTCCTCTTTGAAAAAAATGACTTTTTTTTATCAAATTTGTTGAATTTTCAATTACATATTTAGAATTTCAATAAAATAATACAATTTTTAAGCAATAATGACAAACTTTAAACAAAATACATGAGTTTTCAACTAAAAAGTTAATTTTCAACCAAATAGCTTAATTTTCAACACAAAGAGACTTTTTTTAACAAATTAGTTCGATTTTCCAATAAAAAGCTTCCTATTTGAGAAAAAAATGACTTTTTATCAAAATTGTTGAAATTTCAATGAAATATTTACATTTTCAACAAAATAATACAAATTTTAAACTATGGACAAAACACATGAATTTTCACTTAAATCTTTAAATTTACGACTAAAAAAAGGAAAGAGAAATATCGGAATGAAATTAAATGACGAAGGGGTAATGGGGTTAGTGTGGGTAATTATGAGAGGAAAATTAGGGGAAACGAGCGACGGAATTGTAAGAAATGAGAGTAGGCAAAATGATAAAAGTGACCTGAAATTAGGAAGGGAAAATAAGTGTAAGTAGGAGGAAGTAGGAAACATTATTAGAAATGAGGGTGAGTGAGAATGTGACACAGGGAAGGAAGTACTAAAAGTTGAGTGTTATTTGGAGAAGAGAGGAAAGGTTGAATTAGGAATATAAAGTAGTGACAGGAGAGTGGTATCAGACGAAATTAGAGAAGGTGTGTGGGAAGTGAGGAGAAATAAGGGATGGGGAACTAGGAGAATGAGGGGCAATTGTGGGCAATGATGATTGGGCGAGTAGAGGAAGTGAGTCGAACTTGGGGAGGAAAAATGAGTGTAGTGAGATGAAGTAGGAAAAATGATTAAAAGTGAGTATGAGTGAGAGTGAGGGATAGGGAAAGAAAGTTGCGAATTGTGAGTGTTATTTTTGTGGAAGTAAGGAGAGGGAAAACTAGGTTCAGCGAGCGTAAATGAGGGGTGGGAAATCAGGGGAAGTTATCGGCAGTGTGTTAAAAGTGAGAGCAAATGAGGGGTGGGCAAGTAGAAGAAGTGTGGGTAAATTGTGAGAAATGAGAGTAAGGGATGTAAATGGGTGTCAATGGTTTGAAGTAGAAGAAATTATTACAAATAAGGGTGAGAGTACAGGAAAGGAAATGAAGTAGTGAAAGGAGAGTGGTATCTGGGAAAGCTAGGAGAGGGAGAAGTAGGTATAGTGAGCCTAAATGAGGGGAGGCAAATCAGCCGAAATTAGCGAAGGTGTGTGGGAAGTGAGGGGAAATAAGCGATGGGGAACTAGGAGAATTGAGGGGAAAGTGTGGGAAATGTTGGTAGGGCGAGTAGAGGAAGTGAGTCTAACTTGGGGAGGAAAAGTGAGTGTAGTGGGAGGAAGTAGGAGAATTGAGTATGAGCGAGAGTGAGGCATAAGGAAAGAAAGTTTCGAAAGGTGAGTGTTATTTGTGAAAGTTAGGAGAGGAAGAAGTAGGTTCAGTGAGTGTAAATGAGGGGAGGGAAATTAGGAGAAATTAGCGGCATCGTTTAGGAAGTGAGGGCATACAAGAGGCAGGAAACTGGAAGAAGTGAGAAATGATGATAGGGCGAGTAGAGGAAGTGAGTAGAACTTGGGGAGGAAAAATGAGTGTAAGTGGGAGGAAGTAGGAGAAATTCATAGAAATTCTAGAGTATGAGTATGAGTAAGAGAGTCTAATTTGACTTTTTTTTAACCTAAAATTAAACTGTAATCCCTGCTGCCTCTTGACGATAGTGATTAGAGATCTATGAATTTTTCTTTAGACACGAGATACGAGAATGAAGTCTCAACTTTGGAAGGAGTCCCCGAAGGGTTCACAATTGTATACGACGAGAATAGGAATTGCGATGAGGATATTTTGCATAGCGCAGACATTTCAAATCTGCAAGGGGTCGTAAAATTTGAAGATCTGAAGCCAAACTGCAGTGTGGACATCAAACCAGATCTTTGGTTAAATTCTACCATCGACACAACCGAAAATAGAGATGTCAGCACTGATGCAGCTGCAACAACATCATACACTTCCGGGCGAGTAAAACCCGGAAATCTGAAATTACACATACCACTTTCTCAAGTAGAGGAAGTGAAGACTGTGGATCCACTTGAACCAGCCATTTTTTCAGCTTTGGAGACCAACGAAGAGGAATCGTTTGATCTACTCTCCTATCTTTGTGATGTACGTATTTATATTTAAACTTGGTCAATTTTATAAATGGTTTCCTGTGTTTGAGTTTATGCAAAAGGGGAATTGAAAATTCGAAATGGTAATCCGGTGTTTGTAACCGAAAAGTCCGGGTTCGATTCCTGCTGTCTTTATTTTAAACCTGGAATTCTCGTTTGATTTTTTTTAAACCTTCAAAACATGGAAATCTCCTGGAATTACTTACGAGAACCTTGAATTTTAATTTTTCTTTGTTTTTAAAATAGTTTTCGAAGGAGTGACCTCTCGGTTTTTTAATTATATACACCATATTTCAAAAGATTACAAAATAATTCTAAAGTTTTTAAAATATTTCAATATATTTCAAAGCTTTTATAATATTTAAAAGGATTTTGAACGTTCCAAAAAAAGTTCACGGATTTAATATACTTAAAAGTATGTCAGATTTCCAAATTTGTTAGAAGATTTTAAAAGATTTCACAAAGGTTTTTAAAGTGTATTGTAATTATTTCAAATGAATACAAAAGATATAGGAAAGATTTCACAAGTATTTTAAAGAATTTATAAGGATTTAAAAATATTTGGAGGATTTAAAAAATGTCAAAAGATATAAAATATTTCAGAACATTTCAAAGTTTTTAAGAAATTTGAGAAGATTTCAAACAATTTCAATGATTTCAAACTAGCATAAAAGTGGTCACAAACAAAGATTAAAGAAATATTTCGCAAATATTTTTACAAAATTTCATAAATGTTTAAAATAATTTCTCAAAGACTTCAAAGAAATCCTTTCCACAGGAATTTAAAGATTTGAGATATTTTAGAACAATTTTAAAAGATTTTACAAGAGTTCAACGAATTCAAAAAAAAAATAAAAAAGATTTAAAAGTTTTACAAAGATTTCAAATATTTTAATGATTTCAAATGAATACAATTCAATTCACAATTTTTTTTTGGAAAATTACAAAATATCTTACAAAGGTTTCAAATATTTCAGTGATTTTAAATAAATCAAAAAGATACAGGAAAAATTTCACAAGTATTTTTAAGAATTTATAAGGATATCAAAAGATTTGAAGGATTTAAAAAATGTCAAAAGATATAAAAAATTTCAGAACATTTTAAAGGTTTCAAGAAATGTGAGAAGATTTCAAACAATTTCAATGATTTCAAAAGAACATAAATGTTGATTGGTTTATTTAAGAAATTTATTTTATTTAAGAAATTTCATTTAAGAAATATTTCACAAATATTTAAAAAACTTCATAAATTTTAAACAAAAATTCTCAAAAGTTCAAAGAATTCCTTTCCACAGAAATTTAAAGATTTTAGATATTTTACAATTTTTTTTAAATTTGAAAATATTTGAAAAGATTTCAAATAAATTTCCAGATTTCGAAGAAATTTTAAATTCTTTAAAAAATTGCAATGAATTCAAAAAAATTTTCAAAGATTTACAAATTTCACAATGATTTCGAATATTTTAATGATTTTAAATGAAGAGATTTTAAACTTTTCGAAAAGTTCCAATGAATTCAAAAAGATTTAAGAATTACACAAAAATTGAAAAGTATTCCCAAAGATTTCACAAAGACTACTTATGTTCTCAAAAAATGAAAAAAATGTTTTTTTCTGTGATCCTGCTTACTTTAAAACTTTTTGGCCAGTAAAAAGATTAAATGTTTCATCTCTTACATGTGTAGCAAAAGTAAAAGTTGTAACAAACAAAGATTAAAGGATTTAAAAAATATAAACAATTTTTCATAAATCTTAAAAAAAAATCACAAAGATTTCCAAAAATTCCTTTCCATAAGAATTTAAGGATTTTAGATATTTTACAAAAATTTGAAAAGATTTGGAAAGATTTCAAATAAATTTCCAAATTTCGAAGAGGTTTTAAATTCTTCGAAAAATTTCAATGAATTCAAAAAAATTAAAAAAGATTTAAAAATTTCACAAAAATTTCAAATATTTTAATTATTTCAAATGAATACAATTCAATTCACAATTTTTTAGAAAATTTAAAAATATTTTACAAAGGTTACAATATTCCCGTGATTTTCAATAAATAAAAAAGATATAGGAAATATTTCAGAAGTATTTTAAAGAATTTATAAGGATTTAAAAAGTGTCAAAAGATATAAAAAATTTCAGAACATTTCCAAGGTTTGGAACAATTTCAAAGGGTTTCAAGAAATTTTAGAAGATTTCAAACAATTTCAATGATTTCAAAGTAGCATAAAAGTTGTGACAAACAAAGATTAAAGAAAGATTTCACAAATATTTAAAAAACTTCATGCATATTTAAAACAATTTCACATGTATTGAAAAAATTTTCTCAAGTATTTCAAGGAATTTAAAGATTTTAGATATTTTACAAAAAGTTTTGAAGATTGGAATTGATTTCACATAAATGTCCAGATTTTTAATTCTTAGAAAAATTTAAACAAATTCAAAAAGGTTTAAAAAGATTTAAAAATTTCACAAATATTTAGAAATATTTTATTGAAATTCACAATGATATCAAAAGGTTCTCAAGAATTTAAAGATTGAAAAATGTTTCAAAGATTTTTAAGATTTCAAAGTTAAAAAAATATATTTAATGTTTTCAAAAAATTTTCAAAAGATTTCAGAAATATTTCAAGATATTTGTAAGATTTAATTGATTTTACAGAGATTTCGACAGTTTTCAAAGACTTTAAAATAATTTAAAGAAATTCACAATGCCTTTTTCAAAAGTTTCCAAACATTTTGAAGATATAATGAGTATTTAAAATATATCACAAAAATTTCAAAGATTTTAAACACTTGAAAGATCTAAGACTCGAAAATTGTAAAAGATTTTAAAGGTTTGTGAGATTTTAAAAGATTTAAATGAGTTCACAAAGATCTCATTTTTTCTAATATTTCAAAGCTTCAAAAACCAATATGCTGCATTCAAAATGTAATTTTTTTACTTTCGAGGACGTTTAAAATATTTTTAAATACTTCCGAAAATTTCAAAGGATTTCAAACATTACAAAAGTTTTCAAAAACTCCAAAGGATTTCTAAGAATTCAATGATTTCTAAAGAATTCAAAAGATTTAAAAATTTTTTTTAATTTTAAAAGATTTCAAGATATTACAGATTTTAAAAAATCTCAGTAATTTCAAAAAGATTTTACAAAAGTCCAAAATGATTCAAAAGATTCCAGATAATTAATAGATTTCAGAGAAATTAAAAATTTCTTAAGATTGTAAAAGATTTCATTGATTTCACAAAGATTTAGAAATATTTCAATGAAATTCATATTGATTTCAAAAGTTTCCTAAAAATTCAAAGATTTCAACAATTGCACAAAGATTTCAAGATTTCAAAAACTGTATTAAATCCAAAAAATGTCAGAAGATTTCAAAGATTTCAGAAGGATTAAAAAGTTTGAAAAATATTTAAACGATTTCACAGAGATTTCAAAAGATTTCGCAAGTATTTTAAGATATTTTTTAGGATGGATTTTAAATGATTTTATTGATTTCACAACAATTTCAAAAGATTTCCAAGATTTCAAAATATTCCAGAGAAATTGACAATGCTTTTTTTAAAAGATTCCCAAGAATTTCAAGATAACAGAAAAATAACAAAGTGCAAAAAAATATAATAATGAATACAAACAAAATTAAAAAGATTTCAAAAATTTTAAAAATTTGTGAAGGTTTCATAGAGGTCCAAAAATTCCCAAGAATACGCAAATTTTAAAGATTTTAAATTTAAAAAAGTATTTGAAATGTATCACAAAAAATTTCGAAAATTTTGAAAAATTTTAAAGATCTCAAAAGGTTCCTGAGACTCGAAGATTTTAAAAGATATAATATATTTGAAAGATTTTCAAAGATTCCTAAAATTAAAAAGCCTTCTGATGATTTCTAAAGATTTTATAAGCTTTTCAAAGGTTTGTTAGAGTGAAAAGGTTTTAATGAATTCACAAAGATTTCATTTTCTTTAATATTTCAAAGATTCAAAAGTCAATGTAAATATGGTGCTGAATTCAATATGAAATTTTTTTAATTTCCAGGACGTTTCAAATATTTGAAAGCACTTCAAAAAAATTCAAAGGATTTCAAAAATTTCAATTTTTTAAAAAGATTTCAAGATATTTTAAAGATTTTAAGAAGTCTCAGTAATTTCACAAAGATTTCAGAGATGTAAAAATTTCTTAAGATTTCATACATTTTACAAAGATTTAGAAATATGTCAATGAAATTTACAATGATTTAAAAAGATTTCAAAAAATTTATTGAATCCAAAACATTTCAGAACATTTCAAAGGTTTCAGAAGAATTAAAAAGATTGAAATACATTTAACAGATTTCACGGAGATTTTAAACGATTTCAGAAATATTTTAAGATATTTTTTTAAGATTTAAAAATATTTCAAGATGTTCCTAAGATTTTAAAAGATTTCATTGATTTCATTAAGATTTAGAAATATTTAATGAAATTCACAATGATTTCAAAAGATTCCCAAGAATTCAAAGATTTGAATAACTTCACAAAAATCGACAATGATTTTAAA
>JAAAKG020143660.1:0-11314 GCA_010014905.2 Druon quercuslanigerum
ACTAATATTTCTTCGATGGAATATTTATCAACATTGTTTGATTAATTTTATTTTTTTTAATTATTTTTTTCAATACAAATGATTAGCATTGATGTATTTCAATATTTATTATCATTAGTTAATTTAGTCTGGTAAAATATTTATTGACTTTTTTTAATTAATTTTCAATTGTTCAAACAAATGGAATTTGTTAAAAAAAATTTTCTCAAAAATTCGTTTTCTTTCTTTAGAAATTATTTCTATTGATCTAGTGAAATATTTATTAAAACTAGTTCATTAATTTTTAATTAATTAAACAAATATTACTTGTTTAGATCATTTGTTATTAAAAATGATTAATATTTCTTTAGTGGAATATTTATCAACATTGTTTGATTATTTTTTTTATATATTTTTTTATAGAAATTATTGTTATCTTGGTCTAGTGGAATTCAACAACATTAGTTAATTCATTTTCAATTATTTAAACAAATCATATATGTGTAAAAAATTTTACTATAAAAAATTCGCTGAACTGGCAGTTATTTTCATTAAGGGACGTAAAATTCATTTTTAAATATTTTTCTATTGTTGAAAAAATAAATTTTTATTTATTTTCAACTAATATTACTATTCAACTAATTATTTGTTTACATAATTAAAATCAATGAACGAATATTGATCAATATTCCACTAGACTCATAGTAATATTTTTTATTTTAAACAAATTAAAAAGTAAATTAATTACACATATTCGATTTGTTTGAGTAATTGAAAATTAATGAACTAGTTTTAATAAATATTTCACTAGATCAATAGCAATAATTTTTGGAGAATCAAACAAATTTTCGAACCAAAAATTATTTAAAACAATTCCATTAATTGAAACAATTAAAAATTAGTGAACCAATGGTTTGAATTCTGACTACAACTTCAAGCCAAAAGTAAGCTTCTCCCTTTAGAGTGGAGCGAGACATAAAGTTGGAGTGGCGAATGACTGCATGGAGTGACAAAACTAACTTTAAATTAACTATAAATTTAATTAATTATTTTAAAAGTGGATAAACGCTAGAAGAATGTAAAAGCATTTATTTTCTTAAACAATTTTTTATTAAATTTATAAAAATAATTAAAATATCCAGAATATAAAAAAAGCAACCCTAATTATAATAAAATTCATAAAATGTAATAATTTAAATAAAATAGAAAAAAATATTAATTAAAACTAATAACCTATGTGCGTTGTTTAAATTAAGACGTCTGCCGGGACCTCACTGTTCTCCATCCTGTAACAAAAATGATATGAAATTATTTTATATATTACGCATGATACGTTGTATAAATGTATGAATAAAAATTCTTGAATTTTGATGATTTTTAGGGACGACTGAGAATACCGAAAAATAAAATTATCGACAATGCAAAATTCCCGAATAATAAAATTACCAAAAAATAAAATTCCCGGACAGTCTAGAAAATTACAATTTTTTGCGAATTCTCGAATAAATTTTTCGATAGAAAATTGCTGAATTATAAAATATTCGAACAAAAAAATTCCAAAATTGTAAAATTTTCGAATATAAAGAATTTACTTCTTTTTTAAAAACTACGAAATTTTTAATTATAATATAATTTTAATTGCACGCTTGTAAAGTTTTATTTTAACATGTATTCATTTTTATACAATTTAAACAGATTTTCCTTATTTTTCATAATAAACCGTAAAAAGCAATAATTCCTACAAAATCTATAAAGTACCTAAAAACTTGGTATCAATTGCATATTTTTACTAAAAAAAATAAATTACATACAGCAACCCCAGGCGGAAAAATAAACGAATTTTTTTGGAAATTGAAAATTCAAATTTTTATTCCACAAAAAAACTGTAAAAAATCAAAAATGCCATTTCACGGTCAAACTATGCAAGATACAACAAATGATGTTTTGAGAAAAATGGTGCATTTCAAAAAGATCTACAAATTTGTTACTAGTGACATTTTGATAGGATATGTAGTTTTTGTTTTATTCTTGAAAAATAACATTCAAAGTGAACAAATCTGCCCGGTGAATGGGCACATTTTCATCAAAACTTTGCTCATTCAATTTCTTTTTCATTTTGTGTGTGTTTCTTCTAATTATTTTTTTTTTTATGTTGTCAATCTTATTTCTAACCATAAAAACAATAAAATAATCAACTATAAACTATAAACTAAAATTATAAACAATTAACTTTTGTCCTATAAAGAAATAAATTTTTAATTGGAATTTAATTTTAATTGTAAGCTTGTAAAGTTTTATTTTAACATATACTCATTTTTATACAAATAAGAACGATTTTCCTAATTTATTATAATAAACCATAAAACGAAATAATTCCTACAAAATCTATAAAGTACCTTAAAATTTTTTATCGATTGTATATTTTTACTTAAAAAAAGAATCGATAACATACAGTAACCCCAGGCAGAAAAATTATATACGGTTTATACATTGTGTGTAAAATATTATGTACAATTTTCATTTGTTTTATATAAAAAATGTATGAAACAAACGAAAGTTGTATACTCTGGTAAAAAATGTAATAATTTTTTTTTTTCAAAATAAATTCACCAGTTTCTGATTTTTTTTTTGTTTGAATATAAAAAGTTTTGTGGTGAGAAACGAGATCGATAGGAGTTGTAATGATTTAGAAATCAGTTTTTAAGTACCTACATTTTTTCCCACAAAAAGTTAACCTTATATTTAATATCAAATAATATATATATGTGTGTGTGTGTGTATAAAATTCAACGAATATTGATTTAAAATTAAAATACATCTTGGATGGAAGTTCAAAATTCTTAACGTCTTTTTAGGCTAGATGGAGGTATGAGTTAAACATTTGTTAAATTAAATTTTGTCTGAAAAAATTAAATCTAACAAATGTTTAATTAGATACGTTTAGAGGATTTTAGCGGAGAAATTATAAGAGAGAACTTAGGGGAAGTTCCGGATAATCAGAAAAGGGGAAGTAGCGGAAGTGATGGGAAATGAGAGAGGAGATGCAGTGAGAGGAAAGGATAGAGGAAGTGAGGGGAAATTATTTTAGGGAAAACAGGGGAATTAAGTAGAAATATGGGAAAGGGAAATTAGGGGAAAAGGAGAGGGTGAGTATGATGTAAATGGACAAATCATGGAAAGGGAATGTGGGAAAGGGAAATAGGAAAAAGCGGGTGTGGCTGGGAAGTAGGAGAGGTGAGTGAGAGTCAGCTGAAGTAGGAAAAATATGTAGCAATTATAGTGATTAGGGAGCGGAAATTATGGAAGCAAAGGAAATTAAAGGAAGGAGAATATTAGTTGATTTTTAAAAAAGTTATTTAGAGGTTGAAAATTCAATTTTGTTTTCGTAAAATATTTATAGAAAATCAAATTTTTAATTTTAAATTAAACTCACACCTATATTTTGGTTTAAAAACTATTTCGCTTGCTTTCAAATTCACAAATTTGATTAAAAAGTTATTTCTTGGGCTGAAAATTCACTTTGTTAAAAAATCATTTTTTTTATTAGAAATTAATTTCTGTAACTAAAAAAGGGTAAATTTCATTTGAGGTATAAATTTTATATTTTATTTTTAATTGAAAAATCAACGCATTGGATAAGAGATCATAAAACTAATTGAGCAAAGGTTCATTTACTTTCTTAAAAATTTATTTTTTGGTTGAAGGTTCATGGTTTTAAAATTTCCCAATTTTTTTGGCACAGAACTTCCGATAAAACTTTTTTGTAATTAAAATTTTCATTGAATAAAAATTGTTTGTATTTAAAATAAGCTTCGCAGCGTTCAAATTTTATTTCCGAAATTCTCAGATATATTTTTTTTACCCTTCTTTATTTTTCCTGACCATTAACTTTTAAATAGAATCATTTTAATCTTTTAATATTTTAAAAATCAGATGCAGATTTCAAAAATACTAATATTGTCAGTTATTATTACCTTCTCTTGTCCCGCGCACTGAGGAACTGTTTTGTGGCAGCAGTTCTAAGAATTAATAAATCGAGATTAGATAAACTAAGATTTGGGTGCATTTTGTTCATTTATTATAAGATTTTGGCAATAATAGTCTTGCCTTGAATTTCATTTAGAGGCATTTATAATATTCAAAAAATATGATCTTTTCACTTATTGAATAAATATAAATGTTCTCTAATTATAATTTATTTGTTAAAATTAATATTATTATAAAAGTTAGCAGGCTTGAATTTTTTTTTATTTTAAATATTTAAAAAAATTTTTTTTGATTTAAAGTAATTTTTTTCCAATGCTAATTTAATTCCTCTCTTACTTATTTATATATATTTGCATAAAAAATGAATTTTTTTTATTTCTAAGAGAAATGATCATTTTGATGTGAATTTCAAATGGTAGGAAAATCATTTTTGTAAAAAATAATTATTATTTACTAGAAATGCATCCTTGCATGTTGAAAATTAAACTTTTGGCAGAAAATTATTTTTTCCTTCTAAAATTTAACCATTTTATAAAAATGAAATCCATTTTTACTTGAAAGCTTAGAAATTTAAATCGTTTTATATTTGATTCTAATTAAAAAGAGGAGAAAAAGAGGTATCTAGGGAAAGGGTAAAAAAGAGAAGGTGGAACTAGAGAGAAGAAGATGCCACCTGTAGGGTTGCAGAAAAAAGGTGATATCTCGGATATAGAGGATAAAAGTGGTATTTTGACAGTGGAACAAAAAATGTGGTATCTAAAGGTAAATTATCTGGAGTAGAGGATAGAAGAGGTGGAATCTAGTGAGAGGAAAGAAAAAAGATATAATTTTAGGGAGAGTTGGAATTTAAAAAGGGGTGTCTCAATTCCTGTCAGAGAAAAAATGGTGACTGAGATTATGTGAAGGTCAAAAGGCATTATCTGAAGAAACGTTAAAAGGGAAACGCCATAAAGAAAAGTATGGTATCTGAGAGACGAAGAGAATAATGTGGTATCTGGTAGGGGCAGGAAAAAGGTTGTATCTAAAGATAAGAAAAGAAAAAGGTGGCATCTGGGCGAGGGTAAGGCACAATATGGTATCTGGCGAGGGTGATGGTGTCTGAATAGAAAATAAAAAATGTATTATCTTCAAAGAAATAGGGATGAAGGTGATATCTGAAGAGGGGTTGAAAGAAAAAGTGTATCATCTGATGATGGGGAAGAGAAACGATGGTTACGGACAGCGGTTGGAGAAAAAAAGTGGTATCCCGGACGAGGAGAAAAAACCTGCATGTTAATGAGAGGAGAGAGAAACTTTTAACATGGAGAGGGGGTGAATAAATGTAGTATCTGGGTAAGAGGAGGAATTAGTGGGTTCTTTGAAGGTGGTGGTAAAAGGGGCGGGATCTGAGAAGAAAACAAAAAATGTCTTATCCTTATAGAAATAGGGATGAAGGTTGTATCTGGAGAGGGGTTGAAAGAAAAAGTGTATCATCTCAAGAAGAGGAGTAGAAATGATGGTATATGAGAGTGGTTGGAGGAAAAAAGTGGTATCCCGGGCGAAAAAAACTGCATGTTGATGAGAGGGAAGAGAAACGGACCTGGGCAGTGGGTCATTAAATGTGGTATCTGGGTCGGGGGAAGGGTTGGTGGGTTCTATGGAGGAGGAGGTAAAAGGTGGTATCTGGGAGGAGTAGAACGGAAGAATGTGGTATCTGTAGAAGCAAATGAGAAAATGTGGTAAAAAGGGAGATCTTGGAATAGTAGTGATAAATGTGGTATTTACGAGGGCAAAATAAAAAGTGTGATTATCTAGTGAAGGGATAAGTGTGGTATCTAGGCTGGGGAGAAAAAAGGTAGAACCTGGCGAAGGGAAAGGCAAAGTATAGTATCTAGGGAGGGTGTAGGTATCTGAGAAGAAAACAAAAAATGTTTAATCCTTAAAGAAAATAGGGATGAAGGTGGTATCTGAAGAGGGATTGAAAGAAAAAGTGTATCGTCTGATGAAGAGGAGAAACGATGGTATCTGAGAGTGGTTAGAGGAAAACTGTGTTACCCGGTACGAAGAGAAAAAAACGTGCATGTTGATGAGAGCAGGAAGAAACGTGGTATCTGGGCAGGGGGTGAATAAATGTAGTATCTGGGTAGGGGGTGGGATTGATTTCTTCGGAGGATGTGGTAATAGATGGTATCTGGGAGAAGTAGAACGGAAGAATGTGGCATCTGTAGAAGCGAAAGAGAAAAAGTGGTAAAAAGCGAGATCTTGGAATGGTGGTGATAAATGTAGCATTTAGGAGGGCAAGAGAAAAAGTGTGATTATCTAGTGAAGGGTAAAAGTGTATTATCTAGGTTAAGAATAGAAAAAGTAGCAACTGGGGAAAGGAAAGGCAAAGTATGGTATCTAGGGAGGGCGTTGGCATCTGAAAAGAAAAAAAAATGTCTTTTCTTAAAGAAATAGGGATCAAGATGGTATCTGGAGAGGGGTTGAAAGAAAAAGTTTATCATCTGAGGAAGGGGATGTGAAACGATGGTACCTGAGAGTGGTTGTAGAAAGCCTGCATGTTGATGAGAGGAGAGAGAAACTTGTAAGATGGAGAGGAGGTGAATCAATACGGTATCTGCGTATGACGAGGGAAAGGAGGTTTCTTTCGAGGAGGTGGTAAAAAGTGGTATCTAGTAGAAGCAGAACGCCAAAATGTTCTTTCTGTGGAAGGGAAGGAGAAAAAGTGGCACCTGAGGATGGGTGGTGGAAAAGAATCGTATCTAGTATAAAATTTATATAAAAGTGGTATTTAGGAGGGGGCGAGTTTATATCTTTAAGAGCGGGGATGTGGAATCTGGAGAAAGGGATGTAAATGGATGAAGTCTGAGGGTTTGTGAGTAAAGATAAAATTGTGGTACCTAGGCTGGGGAGAAAAAAGGTTGAACCTGGGGAAAGATAAGGTAAAATATGGTATCTGCAGGTAGTATTTGTATCTGAGAAGAAGATAAAAAATATCTTATTTTTAAAGAAATAGGGATGAAGGTGGTGTCTGGAGCGGGTTTGTAAGGAACAATGTAGTATCTCAGGAAGGGGAGGAAAATTGTCGTATTTAAGAGGGTACACGAGAAAAGTGGCACCTTGGACGAGGAGAAAAAAAGTGCATGTTCATGAAGAAGGAAGAACGTGGTACTAGGGTAGGGGGTAAATAAATGTTGTATCTGGATAGGGCAATGGAAAGATGGGTTCCTTCAAAAATCTGGTAAAAGGTGGTATCTGGGAGGAGTGAAATTGAAAAAAGTGCTATCTGTGAAAGGCAAAGAGAAAAAGTGGTATTGGAATGTGGGTGGTGGAGAAGAATGGTATCTAGTTTAGAGAGAGTACAAACGGACTATCTAGTAGGTGGAGAGTCCATATCTTTAGGGGGTGGTGTGCGAGGATTTTTAGAGGTGAAGTGTGGGATCTGGGAATGGTAGAGATAAATGTGGTATTTAGGAGTGGGAGCGAAAAAGTGTGATCTGGAAGGAAGAGTAAATTGTCGTATCTAGTATGGGGAGACAAAAGGCAGTATTTAGCGAAGAAAAACTAAAAAGTTGGTATCTGAGAAATAGAAGTAAGAAACTTCGTATCTCAATAAGGGGCTAAAAAAATATAATCAATTAAAGAATCGGGAATATTTTTTACATTTATATAACAAATATTACTAATTTTTATGCTTACTCGTAGGAAAATAAACGCTAACCGAATTGGGGTGTAAATTCCATTGAAGTCCCTGCTCATTTAGAACCTTCTTTAATCCTCTCAAAGCTTACTTAGGAGTCACTTCGAGTTGTAAGTTATTTCGCCTCGGGATAATGCGACAATTTAGGAAATGGAGTCTATAGACTAAATTTTCCATGACAAATGAACAGCTTGTTCTTCCTAGGCTGCTAAATCAAAGAATCTTCAATTTGTAAGGTAATGAAATCCCCCCCGTAAAGACGAAATCTCCTCTTATTCAAATAATTCTTTGTTCTTGAGAAATTGCCGCGAGGGACTATCAAGTCGAGCAGTCCGAGCAAGAGTTAATTTATAGACCTCTTAATCCGTGGTTCCATTAACGCGTTGCATAAACCATGATAAATTGTACCGCATTAGGGCGTACTCTCTCCATAAAGCTCTCGGAATGTTCGCGAAAGGTCCTGCGCCTCGTCATTCGATGGTTTATTTAACAATGGATCCGGAAATGGGTTACTTATTTAATATCAAGATATAGTACAAGGTTTTCTGCAAAATTTCCATGCAATACTGAAAAAGGTTAGTATTTATTGATTTGCTTAATTTAATTTATTTTAATTTTTTATGGGAGATGGGGAGGGGTCCATGCAATTACGCCCTGAATCTCTTTAAATAAAAAAACTACACACATTTTTTGAAAATAATAGCTAATAATAATAATAATACAAATAATAAAACTTAGTCCGTGGCTGTGATGAAAAATCAGGCTCACCCGACTCATAGTCTAAAAAAAATAATAGAAAACTTGGACATTTACGAAAAATTCGTCAAACATCTAGCAAGAGACTTGATCTTTCTTATACTTTGTGGAATCTTTTTAATACCTCTGCTTTAACTCCTCAGTTTTTCTCAAACGTTTCTATGCTTCTTGAAAGTTTTCTTTTTTATTAATAAACAATAATCGGTAATTTAAGAATATTTACTCATTTATTAACTAACGAATGTAAATTATTCCTGAAAATAAAACTAAGAATCGAAACACCAAATTTGGAAGACCACAATAAAATGTTCCCACTATAGTCTAAAAAAAACCAAAACACTTTTTTCTCTTTAAAAATAAAATAAAAAAATATTTTCTCCTCCTCAATAAAAATAAAAAGAAGGAAAGAAAAATGAGAAGACAAACAACCAAATCCCCTTTCTTTCCTATTTTTTATTTCTTTCCTTTTTGTTTTACTTTCTCAAATTATCAAGTCACAACAAAAAAACATATAAAAAAAAATAATCACCAAAGTTTTGGCACTACTACAGTATCTTCAGCAAGGAAAAAATTAAAAATTAAATAAAATTTTAATCGGGCAGGTACAGCAACTAAGAATCAACACCCGAGAATCAAGTAAAAAAGCGAAATGAAAATTTAAGAAATTTATATGAGATTAAAACCAAATTTAAAATCCTTTTAAACGTCCAATAACAAATTTAATGTAAAGAATTTATAAAAATAAAACCAAGAAAAAAGCAAAGAAAAAGCAAAACACTTTTACGAATATTTTATGGTGTTCTTCCAAATTGGTTCGTTTGTATTCTTGGTTTTATTTTTAGGAATTTTTTACATTAACTTCATTATTGGACTTGAAATAGGATTTTTAATTTGATTTTAATCCTATTTAAATTTCTTTTCATTTAAATTTAGCTGAATTAGATTGATGGACATTTCTCTTTCAGTTTTTTATGGCTGGTTTGCCTTTTGAACTTTCACTTGATTCTCGGGTGTTATTTCTTCGGTATCGGGGAGAGATCATCGTCGCTGCGTTGCTGTACATGCCTGATAAAATTTTATTTTATTTTGAATTCTTTTCCTTTGATAAGGGTGCTGTATGAGTGCCGAAACATAGATTATTTAAAAAAAATTTTATTGTGATTTGATAATGTTAGAAGGAAAGAAGAAAGAGGGAAGGAAGGGGATTGGTTAGTTGCCTTCTCATTTTTCTTTCCACTTTTTTTGTATTTTATGTAGGAGGAGAGGAAACTTTTCTCTTTTCTTTTTTAGAAGAAAAAAGATTTTTGGCTTTTTTTCAGATTGCATGGGGAACATTTTGATGGTGGTCATCCAAATTTGGTTATTGGATTCTTGGTTTTATTTTCAGGAATTCTTTATATTAACTTGATTATTAAACGTTAAGTAGAATTTTAATTGTCATTATAATCTAATTTAAATTTCTTAAATTTTAATGTCGCTAACTTTGATTGGAGGTCATTTCTATTTCAGGTTTTTTATGGCTGGTTTGCCTTTTGAACTTTAATTTGTATCTCGGGTGTTGATTCATAGGTGTCGGAGAATGAGCATAGTGGCTGCGTTGCTGTCCCTGCCTGATAACATTTTATTTTTTCCTTAATAAGGGGGCTGCATGAGTCCTAAAGCGTTGGTCATTATTTAAAAAAAAATGTTTTTTTATTGTGATTTGTTAATGTTAAAAAGAAAAAAAAAGACAAAAGAAATAAAAAAGGGAAGGAAGGGAATTTGGTTAGTTGCCTTCTAATTTTTACTTCCTCTTATTTTATTTTTGTCCAAGTGGAGAGAAAATGTTTTTCTTTTCTATTTTTAGAAGACAAAAGTGTTTTGGTTGTTTTTCAGATTGCAAGGGGAACATTTTATGATGGCCATCCAAATTTGGTCATTCGATTCTTGATTTTGATTTTCAGGAATTCTTTGCGTTAACTTGATTATTAGACGTTAAATAGGATTTTAATTTTGATTTTATTTTTATTTAAATTTCTTAAATTTTAATTCAGCTGACTTAATTTGGAGGTCATTTCTATTTCAGGTTTTTTATAGCTGGTTTGCCTTTTGAACTTTAATTTGATTCTTGGCTGTTGATTCTTAGGTGATAACATTTTATTTGATATTTAATTTTTTTTAGTTAATAAAGGTGATGCATGAGTGCCCAAACTTTGGTGATTATTTAAAAAAAAATGCTTTTTATTCTGATTTGTTAATTTTAGAAAGAAGAAAAGGCAAAAGAAATAAAATGAATTCTTTACATTAACTTTATTATTGGTCGTAAACTAAGATTTTAATTTGGATTTTAACATCTTTTAAATTTCTTAAATTTTAATATAGCTAACTTGGATTAGAGGTCATTTCTATTTCAGGTTTTTTATGGCTGGTTTGCCTTTGGAACTTTCACTTCATTCTCGGGTGTTGTTTCTAAGGTATCGGGGAGAGAGCATCGTGGCTGCGTTGCTGTATCTGCCGCTGTATGAGTGCCGAAATATTGGTGATAATTTTTTAAAAATGCTTTTTTTATTGTGATTTGTTAATGATACAAAGAAAAAAAATACGAAAGAAAAAAAGGAGGAAGGAAGGGGATTTGGTTAGTTGCCTTTATTTTTGGCAAGGAGGAAAGTAAATTTTTATCTTTTATTTTTTAGAACAAAAAAGTGTTACGGCTTTTTTTCGGATTGCAATTGGAACATTTTATGGTGGTCGTGCAATTTTGTTATGTGTCAAATCGCCAAGTTGAGAACTCCGGTAAATCGAAGCAAGCGTTCACGAGATCTTCACTCGAAATTTTTCACAGACAATTTGAGTGAACGTCCTACGTGACCACTTGACGATTTCACGGGTTAGCTCAACGACGAGTTTGCCTACTCCGGGTGAGTCATCAATGGC